>JAKUCV010003619.1:12274-51575 GCA_028386065.3 Turnera subulata
AAAAATAGGACAATAATGAATGTTGCTAGAAGTCTTTTAGCAGAAAAGAAAATGCCAAAAAAATTTTGGGCAGATGCAGTGCACACTGCTGTTTATCTGCTAAATAGATTGCCAACTAAAGCTGTTGTTGGGATGACACCTTATGAAGCATGGATTGGAGAAAAACCATCTGTGAAGCACTTTAGGATTTTTGGGTCTTTGTGTTATGCTCACACTCCTGATGAGCATAGACACAAACTTGAAAACAAAGCTGTTAAGGGTGTATTTTTGGGCTATAGTCAGAAGTCTAAAGGCTATAGAATCTATGACATTACTTCTGGAAAAGTTTTTATTAGTAGGGATGTGAGTGGAAGATTGAAGATGTTGTTTGAAGACGTATCCTGGAAATGTTGCAGAAGAAGAATTGGATAAAGGAAACTTTTGAAGAGAATGTGCTGAAAAATCACAATTGCAGGAAACTTTGGGGTTTTAGTTGAACATGTTGATGCGCTCACGATTTGAGTGGAAATATAGGCAATAGGATCAAGGGGGAGTGTTGGAATTGATCCTATTGATCCTATTGTGAAGAACAATCTAGAAAGTGGTAGAGTTCATGTAAGAGTGTATCAGGAATTGTCTAGAAAAAACTGATGCTAATGAGAACCTTGTAGAGATATTGTAGGAGTGGTGTAGGTGATTGTAACGTGTACTAATTATGACCACCAGTGTACTCTATAAATACTAGGACTCTATATGTAATCTACTTGCACCGAATCACATATTCGGTTGCCACATCTTTGGAGATCTTTTGGAGATCTGTCTTTGGAAGTCTTTTACGAAATCAATCTTTTGGTATCTTTGGATTTCTTTGGTGCTTAGTTTCCTTACAGACAGGAAACTTTTCTTTTTTTATCGATCTTTTTTAACATATATGCCAATAGCCTTCTGGGCTTGGCGGAAAAATAACCCGAGGTATAAAATTCCGGCCAAACACTTCGGGGTTCGCCGGGAAAAATTCGAGGCGTTCGAATTTCGGTCAAAAATTATTATTCACAATCAAAATCACGAGGTCTCAAATTCCGGCCAAAATCACTATTCACGGCCGCCGAAAATTACTATTCACGGCCGCCGAAAATTTATATTCACCGAGCCGGATAATTTTCGAGGCATCAAATTCCGGCCAAACACTTCTGGGTTTGCCGGATTCCGGAGAAATTTGCTATTCACTGTCGCCGGAAATTACTATTTACATGGCCAAAAATTACTGTTCACAAGGCCGGATTTACTATTCATCGCCGGATTCCGGTCGAAAACACTGTTCACCGGCCAAAAACTAATTTCCGGGACTCACCGTGAGCTCATAATACATTCAATTCCCAAGATCAACATTAATTAAACATTCAATCACTCAAAAATAACATTAATTAAACATTAATATATTCGTTTAGGACAAAATTGAAAAACGTAAATTACTTAAAGACTGAATTGCAGGGACTTACCTGCATAAAACAAAACGTCAGGGATGCTCCTCCTCCTTCTTCCTTCTGTTTTTTTTTTTAATACGTACTGGGCCGTGAACAGTACCGGCTCAGGTTTTTTTTAAAAAAAATGGAGTGGGCCGTGCACTGTGCAAGCCCAGGACGAAAAAGTCAGGCCCATGTGCACCAGCCCAGGCCAGTCAGCCCGGCGCCCAGGCCCGACACCAGGCGCGACCCGAGCTCGCTGACCCGTCGGGTCGTCTTCCTCAGCTCGCGGGTCGCCGGCCTTGGTGTGTTGCAGCGGCGGCGACAGGGCGGCAGAAGCTACAGGTGACGATGCGGCGCCGCGGTGAAGGCTCACAGGTGACTGCAACGCCGCCGGAAGGGGGCGGAAGGTGACTCGGGCAAGGTGGATCCGACAAGCCGGCTGTCGGGTCTTCTCCTCCTCACGGCGCGTCGGCGACGGAAAACGACCGGAGAGGACGGCGTCGAGGTCGCGACGGTATGGGCGACCTATTGGTGGTGGCGGTGTTCGGAGAAGCGGCCCGGAACTCTTAACGATGAATAGTGACGGCAAGGGTGGCATACTGTTCTTCGTTTTTCTTCGTTTTTCTTTCTCTGCTCCAGTATTTTTTCAGCCTGAAAACATGCACCGGTAGAGGCTGTCGTGCTGATAACGTGTTATGAATAGTTTGTTAAAATGGAAGAAAATAGAATAGAGGATGAGGAAGGAGAAGTAGCACGGGAAGGAAGAAACTGAGCTCAGTCTGTTATTGCTCATCAAATTTTCATTTATCAGGTAATGTATATATACAAAATGGGGTAAGTGGAATAGTGTCACGTGACATCCACTTTTAACATGTTTTATAACAATATTTTTTTTTTGGTAAGGATAAAACAAGATAATTTATTTAAATCCTGCTGTAGCAGCAGGTCCTGGATGGAATGGACCAGCCTTAAGCTGTCATTGGAATTATTATATCAAAGTCAAGGTTTCTAGAATGGGACTATTGAAACCAAGACTTCATTGCATATTTATTTAATCAAACAGTAAGTTTAGCTAGTGATTGATGGCATGCGTAAGGAGACAAGACATCTGAAAGTAACTGCTAAAAGGTTTTCACAAGAGCACTTCATTGATCAACTTCTCCAGAATCATGGATGATGAACCATTAGGAGAAGCAGCTTGATGAGCCAATAATTTCCATTCCATGGCCTTTTCCTTCATTTTCTTGCCTTCCTCACCCTCCATGAGCTCTGTGACAAGCTTCTCTACCTCACCTCTCTTCACGTTGTTATCAATCTCCATGCCAACTCCCCATTCATTGCAGGTGTATCTGCAGTTGGTCTGTTGGTCTGCAAAGAATGGCCAACAAAGCATAGGAACTCCAGCTGATAAGCTCTCTATAGTTGAGCCCCAGCCACTGTGAGTTAGAAACCCTCCAATTGATGGATGGTTAAGTACTTCCTCCTGTGGACACCACCCTGTGATATAGCTTCTTCCTTGAGTCTCTGCTGCAAACTCAGGTGGCAAGATTGCCGTTTCGCCTCGGACAAGATCAGGCCTTATGATCCACAAGAAAGGGTGCTTACTATTGGCCAGCCCCATGGCAAACTCGGTTAGCTGTTCTGGTGTCATCACAGTTATACTTCCAAAATTCACATAAACCACTGAGTTGGGTTCATGGGAATCAAGCCATTGGAGACAAGCTCTGTCCTCTTTCCAGAGATTGTATCCAATAGACTTCAAGCCATCTTCAAACTGCACTTGATCGAGAAGCAACTGGAGAGGGCCAATGGGATAAACATGTTGATATATAGAGAAAAGGCCTTCAAGAACATCTTTCTCCAAAGCATCAAAAGTGTGCAGTATAACAGCAGAAGCCTTAACACTAAAGGCTACTATGAAGAAGTTAAGAATAGTCTCATTAGGATCTGTAGTTCGAAGAAAGCTTGGCATATCCTTGAGCCGGATGCCTTTCATTCCTGGAATCCAATCAATAACTGTGTCCAGATAGCCATTGCTTAGGTAGCTCTCATCTGCAAAAACAATTTACTAGAGTGAGGTGCAGTGCAGGTGCAAATTTTTTCTTCTCTTATACATATTTGTTTTTCACATACCTTTCAGTGGAGTGAAGCCTTTTTCTTTGAGAGCACCGAGCTGTTTGAAGCCCATAAAGCCACAGGCACCGAAGGTGGAAAAGAGTACAAAGGGGATGCCAAGTTCTTCAGCAACTATTGCAGAAAATGGCATTATAGAATCTGAAATGATGCAAGTGACTGGAGGATCACTTGAGGTTAAAGTATTACTGTTGAGCTTGACAAGAAGGGCTTGAAATGGTGATAACATGTTATGCAAGATAGCCACGCAAATACTTGGAGGGTCTTGGGAGGCATCAGGATCTGAGGGAGGGAGACCATCAGGAATTGTCTCAAACTGGAAGCTTGGCAAACCATCCAGGGCAGTAGGACCTCTTGTCCTCAGGAAACGCTTGTGATTGAACTCTGTGTTCACAAATGTTATGTGAAAACCTTTGTGGTGCAAGAGCTTTGCAAATTGAAGCATTGTCTTAATGTGGCCTTGATATGGACCTGGAACAATAACAGCATGAGGCTTGTGAGATGCTGTGATTGATCCCATCTCTCTACTCTCTGTGTGTTTCTTGCTCTCTCTCTCTCTGCCATATGCAGAGTCATTTTCTGGGTTTTATAGCAACATATTAGTCATTAGCTATGCAATGTAATTATGCTGTTTTCACCAAAAAAAAAAATGAATTATGTCCAGNCTTTTTCTTTGAGAGCACCGAGCTGTTTGAAGCCCATAAAGCCACAGGCACCGAAGGTGGAAAAGAGTACAAAGGGGATGCCAAGTTCTTCAGCAACTATTGCAGAAAATGGCATTATAGAATCTGAAATGATGCAAGTGACTGGAGGATCACTTGAGGTTAAAGTATTACTGTTGAGCTTGACAAGAAGGGCTTGAAAAGGTGATAACATGTTATGCAAGATAGCCACGCAAATACTTGGAGGGTCTTGGGAGGCATCAGGATCTGAGGGAGGGAGACCATCAGGAATTGTCTCAAACTGGAAGCTTGGCAAACCATCCAGGGCAGTAGGACCTCTTGTCCTCAGGAAACGCTTGTGATTGAACTCTGTGTTCACAAATGTTATGTGAAAACCTTTGTGGTGCAAGAGCTTTGCAAATTGAAGCATTGTCTTAATGTGGCCTTGATATGGACCTGGAACAATAACAGCATGAGGCTTGTGAGATGCTGTGATTGATCCCATCTCTCTACTCTCTGTGTGTTTCTTGCTCTCTCTCTCTCTGCCATATGCAGAGTCATTTACTGGGTTTTATAGCAACATATTAGTCATTAGCTATGCAATGTAATTATGCTGTTTTCACCAAAAAAAAAAATGAATTATGTTGTACCCCAGGATGGGTACTCACCATGTTAATTTCTCTCAAAAGAGTTAGTTATTAGGTAATCCATAGAAAGTATATTTATCCATTCAATTTTTGGGATATCCATCAAAATGATAATACTTCCAATAAATATACCAGATGTTGGAATTACATTAATTTCTCCATTGACTTTAAGGGAACGCCCACCGTCTTAATTTTCTATTTTACCGTACATTATGTTGAACAACCCTTTTTTTTTATTAAACACATTAATTAATAAGATATTATTATGTCTAGAGAACAAAAACGAATCCATATAAATTAAGATACCGGTTTAGGTTTGGATGATGTGTTGCATAATTGTATTATTTGTCACAGGTGGGCTCGCTACTGTGTTTTTTTTTTTTTTCTTTGCTCGTTTACAATTGGTGCCATGGATCGCATATCGATTCTGAAAGTGATTTCTTCTTATGTCCCTCTCAAATATACATCACGTCCCCTGCCCTCATCCCGGGGAAAAA
Organism: Turnera subulata; assembly: GCA_028386065.3. Lineage (NCBI taxonomy): Eukaryota > Viridiplantae > Streptophyta > Magnoliopsida > Malpighiales > Passifloraceae > Turnera > Turnera subulata. The sequence goes on from JAKUCV010003619.1 coordinate 17,659, forward strand.
TACCTCCACCTACGTTCTCCAGTCGGGATACCTGGCGGAATCCCCTTGAATTAGCCACCATTGCCATCACTACTCTACGGGTGGATCTAGGATTTTTGAGTAAGGGTCAATTTTATATACTAAAATTATATTATAAAATTTTACAAATATAATTTTAGAATTTGATTAAACAAAAATATTATAATGTATAATGAAAGAATTAAAATATTAGAAAATTATATTCTAAAACATAATTATAAAAGGTTAATTATTAATTGCTAAAATTGAATTTTTGATTAGTATTGTTCATATGTATATAATAATTGAGTCTCGGCTTTTTTATGTCAATTTGATTAGTAAAAAATTTATGTAATCAAATATAAAATTAATAAAAATATTTTATAAAGATAAAAATAAAAAATTAATATATTTTAAATAAGAATTTAATTAAATGACTATTTTTTCATAATTTAAATTCTTAATTAAAAAATATGATGATCTAACTTAGAGTAGAATTTCTATTATATAAAACCCACTTACTATAAAATCATTGCCATTGATTGTATAGACTAGAACTATATGGAGATATTATATTGTATAGCAATTAAATCAAATTTTAAATACATAAATAACATAAAAAGGTTAGTTATTTATATATAGAATGGTACGGTATGAATGCTTTCCCTATTTTTTTATTTTAAATCTCAATCTTAGGATATTGAAACAAAGATTTGGATAATGAATGTATAATAAATACACCTTTTGTCTATGATAACTAAAACATATTTATAATTTACTTAAATAAGTAAGAAATTACTATTTTATCCTCACTTTTTCCCCAAATTTTAGGGAGGTCCAGGCCCACCCCCACCCCGCAACTCCACCCTCCGCCCCCTGCCTACTCCCTACCATCGGCAACTAGTAAATTTTTTTTGTTTCCCATTGGTATCTCGTGCCAGTCTACTTTTAAGGACATCAAAAACACCGGACTAAATTCAGCTCGACTCGGGTGGCGCACCTAGATAATGGTTTTCTACGTACACGAAAATTCGAACTCAAGACCTCGCTTAAGCAGAATAAGTCGCTTACCACTTGAAACAGCTTCAAGTCCATCAGCATCTAGTAAATGTTTTGTCTTTTATCATGCTATACCCCAGTTCGCAAACAAGTGTCAGCCAAATGTATTTTTTTTAACAAGTCTGCCAAATGTATTTAATTGTCCATTATCATGGCTATACCCCCAATACACACAAACTGTTCTGAGTCTGACATATATCTTACGTTTTTTTTTTTTATCATGACATATATCTTACGTTAGAACCATCTTAATCTTCTTCAGCTTTTATTGTTCTATTATTAAATTATTGCTATCTACAAACTGGATACTATTACTGCTGGATGGGACATCCGATAAAAATAATAAGTCAACAACATCTTTTCTCAGCCAAAAAGAAAATGTCAATAACATCTTTTATCTTTTTTAGTTTTTCTTCTTGCTGATAAATAACATAACTTACTGGTTTGAGCATTTACCATTTGGGCCCGGACCTTTATCCTGATCATGGTCGACTTGGTCATTATAGTAGTTGGACTTAATCACTCATTATTTTGGGTCCTGCTAAGTCTGGGCTTCTTCAGAGGAGCCAGTGGCCTGTTTAACGTCTACCTCTGTGTTTTTCTTCATGTACTAAAACTTATACTCTTGAAAGTTGAAAAAAAAAAAAAAAAAGAGAATACATTTGTACTGGGTTTTAGGATTTTGTTGTTTTGTCTTCACATTCCTGATTTAATCAGTATTTTATTATGAAAAAATTTTTACGTTGACAAAAGAAAAACATAGAAAACCAGTACACCGAACTTCAAATGGAATGAATACTGCCATGCTCAGCTTGTTCTTGTTCCTGTGCTAATCAAATAGGAAATGCAACAAATCACAATTTTTATGCAATCACATATATGTAGAACAACTGAAACTCACAAGCAATTTCATAGAAGCACTTCATTGATCAAACTTTCCAAATTAATAGATGATGAGCCATTTGGACCAGTGGCTTCCTCAGCCAACTTCTTCCACTCCATGGCCTTCTCCTTCATCTTCTTGCCTTTCTCGCCCTCCATGAGCTCTCTTACAAGTTTCTCCACCTCATCCCTCTTCACATTATTATCAATCTCCATGCCAACTCCCCACTCATTGCAGATGTACTTGCAGTTGGTCTGTTGGTCTGCAAAAAATGGCCAGCAAATCATGGGAACTCCAGCTGCTAAGCTCTCAACAGTTGAGCCCCAGCCACTGTGAGTTAGAAACCCTCCAATTGATGGGTGGTTAAGCACTTCCTCTTGTGGACACCACCCTGTGATATAGCTCCTTTCTTGAGTCTCCACTGCAAACTCAGGTGGCAAGATTGCTGACTCTCCTTTGACAAGATCAGGCCTTATGATCCACAAGAAAGGGTGCTTGCTATTAGCCAGCCCCATAGCAAACTCGATCAGCTGTTGCGGTGTCATGACTACAATGCTGCCAAAGTTAACATAGACCACTGAGTTGGGTTCATGGGAATCCAGCCATTGGAGACAACCACCATCCTCTTTCCACAGATTGTATCCTATAGACTTCAAGCCATCATCTTGGACTTGATTGAGATGCAACTCCAGAGGACCAATGGTATAAACACGAGAGCATACAGAGGAAAGGCTTTCAAGAACATCTTTCTCCAATGCATCTAAAGTATGGATTATAAGAGCAGGAGCTCTCCTACTATTCTCAACAACTGTTATGATGAAGTTAAGCATAGTATCATTTGGATCTGTAGTTCGAAGAAAGGTTGGTAGATCCTTAAGAAGGATGTCTTTCATACCAGGAATCCAGTCAATTACTGTGTCCATGTAGCCATTGGTGAAACAGCTTTCATCTGCAGAAACAATTAGCCCTATAGAGTGAGGTCAACAGTTAATGTGTCTCTAATTTTTTCGTTTCTATGTGGTAATTGTGACATAAATTAGTCTTTCTTCAATAGAGAACTTCTGTAAACTATTGGATGAGTACAAGAATGGAAAAATCAGCAACAAACTTAATCAACACTTGAGGTAACATAAAAGAATACCTTTGAATGGAATGTAGCCTTTTTCTCTCAGGGTAGGGAACTGTTTCATTCCCATAAAGCTGGAGGCAGAGATGGTGGAAAACAACGCATATGGAACCCCAAGATCCTCAGCTGCTGTGGCAGCAAAGGGCATGAAAGCATCTGTAACAATGCAAGACACTGGAGGAACCTTTGAGGAAGCTGTGTTGTTGAGCTTGGCAAGGAGCTCCTGAAAGGGTTGTGACATGAAGTTCAGGACAGACGTGGCAAGAGGAGGGAGGTCTTGGGTGGCATCAGGATCAGAAGGAGGGAGATCATCAGGAATGGTGTGGAACTGGAAGCTAGGCAAACCATCCAGGGAATTAGGACCTCTTGTCCTGATGAAACGCTTGTGGTTGAACTCTGTGTTCACAAATGTTATGTGAAAGCCTTTGGAGTTCAAGAGCTTTGCAAACTTGAGGATTGTTTTGATGTGACCTTGCAGTGGAGCTGGAACAACAACAGCGTGAGGCCTGTCATGACCAGTTCCTGCTGTGTTGGATCCCATATCTCTCAACTAGTTTGTGTGTTTTTTCTTGCTTTGGTTTCAGTTCACCGCCTTAACCCAGAGACCCTTTCTTGTTTTATACCAAAACATGGCTCTGATGGGTTAATTTTCAATTAATGCAATTTTTTTCCGTCTCATTCGCCAATTCCAAAAGAAGCACGGCCACTGGATATAAAACACACACGCACACGCACACGCTAAAAGGAGCACTGCCATGGATAACAGGGAACATATGGAAGCGAGTAAAATAAGACACACAAAACATGAGACTTTCAATAAACAAATGATGAGACCGGTCCTGTGGAAGATGTTAGTTTTCATGCCAGCCCAATTAAAGACCAACTATTGTTCCGGTAAGAGAAATAAATAGTTATGTCCCCATGACTTTGATCTCGGCCATATTATGTGGCTAGCTTTCTTTCCACCAGGCTCGCTAATTGTGATGTTTATGGATTTCTAGCTCTCAACTCAACCAAGTATATATTGCTCACAGTTATATTTTAGTGTCATCAGTCATCACTTAACTTTGAGCATGGTTGGTGTGATGTGATGCGTTTTTTTTTTTTCAATAATTTGTGTCTTCAGGGTTGGCTATGTACTCCAAGTCAAATTTTGGGATAGCTAGAGATCTTGAAAGTAATTACATTTGTTATAAAACCTTTTTGTAATCAAATGACTTTGGTGAATTGGCAATTTCATGTCCCATTTAAATACATATTTGTGTACATATTCCATTCTATGCACAACTTTTACATCAATGACATAACAAATGGAGCAGTTAGATGAAAGAAATGTTGTGTCCATTATTTTTATATATATATGATACTACCAGATTTGCTGAATCATTCTCGAAATCTGACGTAACAGCCATGAGCCATCTCAATTAATTGTTCAGGGTTGTTCTATGATTAAATATACGATACAAACAGGCTGGCATTGGTCATTCTTCAGAGGCCGAGGAGGGGCCATGATATCCCCCTCTTGGAATATGAAACAAATTAAGCATATTTTATGATGTATGATAATTAAATTATGCATGTTGATAATATATTAAATACTTCGATTAAATTGATTTAGTCATAAATTATTTTCACTTAAATAAATAATTTTGATCATGTATGTAATACATCTATTGCTTGCAATCACAACTACATTAAATTTTACAGAATATTTAATGGCCAACAAAGCAAGTTACATAAGTAGTCAATGACGAACCTGAGAACTGTTTGTATTGGGCTCAGACCTTACACCGCTGCCTCAGGCAGCAACAATTCGGCCCAAAACATGTTGGACCAGAATTCAGCCCACTAAACATATAAGCCAATATGGGCCCATATCATTGATCACATTCACACTATACTTGGTATAAAAAAGAAAAAAGAAAAATGGAGCCAAGCTCCTTTTTTGTAGGCTCTGTCCGTTTTGTATTTTGTTTTTGCATATATAAAATATATATGACCCGGTTTCAGACCAAAAAAGAAAAATGGAGGCAAAAATGTACATGAAACCGATTTGTTGAGTGTGACCAAAGATATATTGGATAAGCTTGGGTATTGATGTACATCAAAAAAGCAATACCTTGGACAACAAGTTTTACCTGTTCAGGTTAAGTGTGCCACCAAAGATTGCATAAGCTTGGTTATTGATGTTTCAATTTCACTGATTTCATGTTTTAGAAGGGATTGAAGGTTGGTGCAATTTTAATGAAGTTGAGATTTTCTATGTCCTACCCTTGACATGGAAACCAATTAATTGAATAATGATATGATATATGCCCCACATGGATGTATCGAAAAGAATCGCTTAATATCTATAACATTGTTGGTTATTGGCTAGTGAAATCAAACAAATAATTACTAGAGGTGAAAATCCTGAATATTTATTAAAGTAACGTTTGAAAAAAAAAACTTTGATGGATTAATTAACTCGCTGTTTGTTCAATAGAAATATTCGGAACTGTTTGAAACGCACGCATTCATTGTCACTAGAAAACTAAGCAAAAACTTTTTATAAATAAAGCAATTAATGTTTGCCATGTCTTTGGTAAATAAATAAGCATGAATAGGACTAAAAAAAAAAATAACCACAAAACAAAAGCAGACTTTGAGTTTTGGGCCAGCTTATTTATTATCACAAAATCCGAATATCCCAGTATATATATATCCTTCTTCAGAGAAAACAAGCACCCGACCACCATTAATTCAACTATATATATGTGTGGATGGAAATTTCCCCTTTGTAACTATTTCATCCAAAACAAATCTCAAGCCTGTAAGTATCCCTAGAGCTATTATGACATTCATAATATGCACAACATGCAACGGAAGTAAGGGAAACAACCAAGAACCACATGTGAAGCAGTAAAACCGTATAACAAAATTTCCGTACCTGGAAGATTAGGATCTTTCACCTAATAGTTGGAAGGAATCAGCAAGAGCAAGACAACGGCCTGGCTCCTCTACGGTATCCACACGAACTGTGATCAGCTTGGAATCGTCACACGAATCAAGCCTCGAGCTCCCCGGACTGATGTGCTAGCAACAAGAAAACCGGGGCTGTGTGTTTTGTGGTGTTTTGCTTTTCCTTCTTTCACAAAGAAGAAGAAGCTAGATGTAAGTATTTTTCTCAAGCTCTCAAGACCCCAAAAATGTTCCGAGAACCCAAAAGGAAGGAATGAATGATCTGATAATCCACCCTCACATGATCATGCATTAGATAATTAGAGAGTGGCCAACAAGGTGGACCAAAGGTGATGACTATTATCACCATTGTCTCCCACTAACCATGATCTGATTACAACTCATCAAAACACCGAGTCTGATCAATAATTCAAGTAATCATTGATGCAAAACCGGCCTTGGTTCAACCATGGCCCAACCACGGCTCAACCACGGTCCATTCACACCCGGTCCAACCACGGTCCAACCACGGTCCAACCATCTGCCCGAATCAACGGTTCTATGTGTGTGACCCTGTAGGCACTTGTAACGTCCATCAATAATTGTAAAATCCCATTTTACAATTATAAACAAAGAGCGGCGTCTAGCAACACATCATTGCTACCCGAACGACAAGATCAGTACTGATTCTCTATGCCTCGGAACATGTCATCGTCCTTTCGTCCCATTATCTAGATCAAATGCGAGACATGGAATATGCCAATCTCATATGTGTCTAATCTATGTTTCTTGATCCCCGAGTTAACTGTATAAAACGGATACCCGTGATATCACCGTATCACCTAATCCGAGCATGGCCATGCATTTAACAGTTCAACTCTATCAAGAAACCATATGATAATATACCCGTTATATGGGTCGAACGAATCCCGTCTTGATCAATCAAAACCCACTACATACTCGTCATATACCCAATGATTACCCTTATGTCCACCCAGTTACGGGTGACTAGGAATAATATCAAAGCACATAATTCATATGTTGGATACCTTGACGATCTCAGGTCGAAGGACAATACATCTATAAGAAACACTAATGACATACATATAACGTTCCATGTAGTGTTCTTATGTGGGTCGGTCCGGTCCACAAGTTCTTTAACTTGTACCCGTATGTAGAATTCATATCACATATAAATTCTCAACATACGCTAGTCTTAATTTATTATTACAACCCATCCGTAATAATAACCGACTAGGGACACTTAAGAATGTATCAAATATAAACGAGGGTTATAAATATGTGCAAGCAATTATCTCATAATCATATTTATTGGAATAACCTCAATGTATATACATGACTACAATCATTCATAGATTGGCTTTTGGGCATATAACTAACAATCTCCCACTTGCACTAAAGCCAATCATATGCGCAGTGACCATCATGCTTCTGCTGCGTGATTGGCTTCGTCAAGGGACCTGCTACATTGTTCTCAGAAGGAACTCTGCACAGCCTGACATCGCCTCTATCTATGATCTCTCGAATAAGATGATAACGTCGGAGAATATGTTTGGATCTTTGGTGGCATCTAGGCTCTTGAGCTTATGCGATTATTCCATTGTTGTCACAATAGAGCTCAATCGGACTCTCAATACTAGGAACCACCCCAAGTTCAGTTACGAACTTCTTGATCCAAACAGCCTCTTTCGCCGCATCTGAGGCAGCAATGTACTCAGCCTCGGTTGTAGAATCTGCAACTGTCTCTTGCTTAGAACTCTTCCAACATACAGCACCACCTCCAAGACAAAACACATATCCTAATTGCGATCTGAAGTCATCCCTGTCGGTTTGGAAGCTAGCATCGGTGTAACCCTTTACAACGAGCTCATCTACGCTTCCGTAAACCAGGAATGCATCCTTAGTCCTTCTCAAGTACTTAAGGATGTTCTTAACCGCTATCCAGTGACTCTCACCGGGATCAGATTTGTAACGCCCCGGTTTTCCGTTTATTAATTTGTTAAAAAAATTCGAATTTCGGTAATGGAAATAAAATTAATTTATTTTCTTATTGGATTTATTAATTTTAAGCGGTAATATGTCATCTTTGAGCTTTGTCAGACCTAAAACGCGTTTCGGGACGAAACACGACGTTTACCGTAGTTTTAGTTAAAACTACGTCGTTTTTGGGGTTTTGCAAAAAAAAAAAAAAAGGGGCCTGGTCAACTGAGGCGGGTTGACCGCGCCAAGCCAACGATGCGTCGTCGGCTGGCGGGTCAAGCCCTAACCCCAGCTGCCTACTTCTTCCTTATCTTTTTTCTTTCTCCTTCAATTTTCTTTGCTTTTTGCCCGTTGCTCCTCCACCCAGCCGCCGTCACCCCAACGGTTTTGTTCCCCATATTCCTCCTCCAATCATGCCTGCAACGGCTCTTGTTCCCCCCACAATCTCCTCCTCTTTCTTTTCTCATCCCTTCCTTTTCTTCTCTTTTCAATTCCACACCGTCCACCATCTCGCCTCCTCTCCTCCTTCACACAAAGGCCGTCACCGTCTTCACCATCTTCACCTCTCTCTCAATTGGACACCGTCACCGCCTTGCCCTCCTTGGGTCGTCTCGTTCACGCACAACCGAGGAGCCGCCGCCGCCATCGAAGGACGAGGCTGCTGCTCGTGGCTTCAACGAAGGCAGGGGCTAGGAGACCGGTGCAGGACAGGCGTGACTCGGCCGGGCTTTGATGCGACGAGGGTCGCCGTCGACTGTGACGTCCTCTGGTAACCTTACTCCGTCCCCTCAGTCTCGCTTGTGTTCTTCCCTCGTCTGATGTTGTGTGTGGGTACTAACCCGACTTGGGTTTTCTCTTTGATAATGGTCGTTGGCTGTTGTTTGTTTGTGCGGGGATCCTCGGTGTGTTGGGGTTATTGGTGGCTGCGGGATTTGTGTGGTTTGTGATGGGTTTGCGCCGGCAGGAGGTGCAGGTCGCGCTTTGAGTTTCCGGTGACGATTGTCGTTAGGTACTGAGAAGGATTGAAGTTGGTCAGTGGGGATTTGTGTCTTTTGGGTAAGGAATTTCGATCTCCTTCTTGCCTTCCCTTCAATATTGTTTTGTTGAACGTTGAATTGAGCGTTGTTGGTTGCATTTTGGGATATGGCAGCATTTTGGCGAAATTCCGGCGAGGTGACCGGAATCCGGCGAGAACGCACTGTTCCGGCGAGGGCTCGGGAATTTTCCGGCGAAGGATCGAATTCTGCCCAACGGATAGATTTTCTCGTTTTACGAGTGTTAGACGGTAATTACCTATGTCTTCTCGGTTGTGCCATGTATTTAAATTTTGGAATCTATTTACCAAAATACATTTATATTTATAATTGTACATTTAGTGAATTACGGTTTACCGAGAGCGGAGAATTAGAGTGTGTTGCCGGGGAGAACTTACTGACAGGAATAGAATTTAGGCCGATTAACCTTGGGCTCGGGATGGCTTTAGGACGGTTTTAGGAAAAACCGAGCCTAGGCCCAATAATCTCAATTTGGAGCTAGAAGGTTTTAAATGGACTTAAAGTACGGACTTATGACCTAATCACAGGATAATCAAATTCACGGACATTAAGAACGGGCCCGAAGCCCAATTACATAATCGGTAAAAATATGGACTTAAAGAGGTGGGCCTTTGGCCCAGAATTTGTGACTAAGAATTTAGCGGGCTTTAGGCCCGAGAATTTTTAATGGACTTGAACCGATGAACCTTAGATTCCTAATCGTTGGAGATATAGATGAGAAAATATCCTTTCGGACTTAGACCCGGAAATCTTATAATCGGAAAGTTAGGGTCGGGAGTTACTCGATTAGAGCATACTTTAGCTTACATGCACGTTTTTACTTTTAAAATTGGTTTAGTGATTATATTATGTACCGGTATTCAGGCAAGGAGGATACCTCGAGAGCTGTAGATTCGGATCGGGAAGAAGTCATAACTTGCATTTTGAGGTGACATTACAAGTCTTTTTATGTATGTTTTGTGAATGCATGTTGGTGTGGTTTGTTTGTTTACTTGCCTTGNCGAGAATTTTTAATGGACTTGAACCGATGAACCTTAGATTCCTAATCGTTGGAGATATAGATGAGAAAATATCCTTTCGGACTTAGACCCGGAAATCTTATAATCGGAAAGTTAGGGTCGGGAGTTACTCGATTAGAGCATACTTTAGCTTACATGCACGTTTTTACTTTTAAAATTGGTTTAGTGATTATATTATGTACCGGTATTCAGGCAAGGAGGATACCTCGAGAGCTGTAGATTCGGATCGGGAAGAAGTCATAACTTGCATTTTGAGGTGACATTACAAGTCTTTATATATATGTTTTGTGAATGCATGTTGGTGTGGTTTGTTTGTTTACTTGCCTTGTTTGCTACATGCGATGAATGGAATTGTATACCTGATTGTCCTCACATGCCTAATTTCTATATGAAAAACTGTTATGAAATGTAACATGTAATATACTTTGGTGATAGTGAGTAGTTATGGGCCGAAGGCCGGATTAAACAGGGACACATATCATTCACACTTCCCTGAAAGACATAAACAGAAATGTAAAGTGTAATTAAGAATAAAATACTAAATTCTACTGTGGCGTCGGTTGGTAGCCCCGAGGGAGGGTGGGTACCCTCGGGTCACATTTTGCTGTTTAGCATGCCTATGGGATGTAGGTGCACCCCTGGAAGACTTGCACCAGTTTGGTGTGTCTGAGTGCACCCTCAGGTAGCTAGCGGCCACTCGAGATTTATCAGTGGTTTTGGCCCAGAATCTACCCCTTCTGAGGTTCGACATTTGGGTTTCACACCCTGATCTGATCAGATGCGCTACCGAGACTTGACTCACAGTAGAGGGCCCATAATGATAAAAATAATTATAATAATAAAATAACGCATTGAATCTAAATAATAAGAACAGTAATACAAAAAGATGTTTATGTGATGGTGTGTGATTATGATTTGCTTGTATGCTGTACTTGTGCTCGTGAGCTACTCACCCTACGAGCATGACTTCACTTTCATGTATATTTAGACTTTTAATGGTATAAACACGAGAGCATACAGAGGAAAGGCTTTCAAGAACATCTTTCTCCAATGCATCTAAAGTATGGATTATAAGAGCAGGAGCTCTCCTACTATTCTCAACAACTGTTATGATGAAGTTAAGCATAGTATCATTTGGATCTGTAGTTCGAAGAAAGGTTGGTAGATCCTTAAGAAGGATGTCTTTCATACCAAGCATGAAAGCATCTGTAACAATGCAAGACACTGGAGGAACCTTTGAGGAAGCTGTGTTGTTGAGCTTGGCAAGGAGCTCCTGAAAGGGTTGTGACATGAAGTTCAGGACAGACGTGGCAAGAGGAGGGAGGTCTTGGGTGGCATCAGGATCAGAAGGAGGGAGATCATCAGGAATGGTGTGGAACTGGAAGCTAGGCAACCCATCCAGGGAATTAGGACCTCTTGTCCTGATGAAACGCTTGTGGTTGAACTCTGTGTTCACAAATGTTATGTGAAAGCCTTTGGAGTTCAAGAGCTTTGCAAACTTGAGGATTGTTTTGATGTGACCTTGCAGTGGAGCTGGAACAACAACAGCATGAGGCCTGTCATGACCAGTTCCTGCTGTGTTGGATCCCATATCTCTCAACTAGTTTGTCTGTTTTTTCTTGCTTTGGTTTCAGTTCACCGCTTTAACCCAAAGACCCTTGCTTGTTTTATACCAAAACATGGCTCTGATGGGTTAATTTTCAATTAATGCAATTTTTTTCCATCTCATTCGCCAATTCCAAAAGAAGCACGGCCACTGGATATAAAACACACACGCACACGCTAAAAGGAGCACTGCCATGGATAACAGGGAACATATGGAAGCGAGTAAAATAAGACACACAAAACATGAGACTTTCAATAAACAAATGATGAGACTGGTCCTGTGGAAGATGTTAGCTTTCATGCCAGCCCAATTAAAGACCAACTACTGTTCCGGTAAGAGAAATAAATAGTTATGTCCCCATGACTTTGATCTCGGCCATATTATGTGGGTGGCTAGCTTTCTTTCTTCCTCTCTCCGTCCAAAAAATCTTTCTTTTTTTCTCTCTCTCTTTTTTTTTTTTTCAAAAAATTAAGGTATTACCATGTGTTAAGGTCTTAGGAATGTACATGAATTCTCGTAAGATTGTAAAACCTAACTCATCTTCAGTCAAAATATTAAGACAAAAGTTGGTGATTTTCTTTGTTAAGGTCCAACTTTGTGTCTAAGTTGGAAGACTTCTCCTTAGAAGCGCAATGAAACTGAACCTTGGCTGTGCCAAGACATCCGACCCGGGCTGTGTGCTTGTGTATATGTATCATCAGTTGGCTTTTTTTATTAAAAAAATAAATTAGGTTGGAGATGTTCCACCAGGCTCACTAATTGTGATGTTTATGGATTTCTAGCTCTCAACTCAACCAAGTATAAATTGCTCACAGTTATATTTTAGTGTCATCAGTCATCACTTAACTTTGAGCATGGTTGGTGTGATGTGATGCGTTTTTTTTTTTTCAATAATTTGTGTCTTCAGGGTCCCTCATGTTAAATTTTTATTAGGAAGGCCAAATTGATAAGAAAAAATCTTGAGAAGGCCAAATTTATACAAATCAGGGGAAATATCAAAAATATTCTGTAAAATGTGAGCTCTTCGGCTCAAACTCTGGCTGAATATTTGGAATAAACCAACTTGGATGCTTTATAATAATATTACCATAATGGGATATATTTTAGATTTAGGGGAGGCCTGGCCCTGCTTCCCCCGGATCCGCCACTGCTCATGTTCCTCGTTTTTGGCTATGTACTCCAAGTCAAATTTTGGGATAGCTAGAGATCTTGAAAGTAATTACATTTATTATATAACCTTTTTGTAATCAAATGACTTTTAAATACATATTTGTGTACATATTCCATTCTATGCACAACTTTTACATCAATGACATAACAAATGGAGCAGTTAGATGAAAGAAATGTTGTGTCCATTATTTTATATATACATGATACTACCAGATTTGCTGAATCATCCTCGAAATCTGACGTAACAGCCATCTCAACTAATTGTTCAGGGTTGTTCTATGATTAAATATACGATACAAACAGGCTGGCATTGGTCCATTCTTCAGAGGCCGAGGAGGCCCCTCTTGGAATATGAAACAAATTAAGCATATTTTATCATGTATGATAATTAAATCATGCATGTTGATAATATATTAAATACTTCGATTAAATTGATTTAGTCATAAATTATTTTCACTTAAATAAATAATTTTGATCATGTATGTAATACATCTATTGCTTGCAATCACAACTACATTAAATTTTACAGAATATTTAATGGCCACAAAGCAAGTTATATGAGTCAATGACGAACCTGAGAACTGTTTGTGTTGGGCTCGGACATTACACCGCTGCCTCAGGCAGCAACAATTCGGCCCAAAGCATGCTGGACCGGAATGCAGCCCACTAAACTTATAAGCCAATATGGGCCCATATCATTGATCACATTCACACTATACTTGGTATAAAAAAGAAAAAAGAAAAATGGAGCCAAGCTCCTTTTTTGTAGGCTCTGTCCGTTTTGTATTTTGTTTTTGCATATATATAATATATATGACCCGGTTTCAGACCAAAAAAGGAAAATGGAGGCAAAAATGTACATGAAACCGCTTTGTTGAGTGTGACCAAAGATATATTGGATAAGCTTCGGTACAGGGCCGGCTCAAGCTTTTGAGAGGCTTAAAGCGAAAAAAAAATGAGGCCCTTTCAAAAAAACTAAAAAGCCGGACAGTAGAAACCCACAGAATTTTCTTTAGTAGCCCAGTTTCAAATTCCAGCCCATCCTATATATAAGCCCATAGACTATAAAATTGGAGGCCTTATACATTTGGTAGGCCTAAGTCCTAGATTGAACTGCTTGGCCCATTGGGCCGGCCCTGCTTGGGTATTGATGTACATCAAAAAAGCAATACCTTGGACAACAAGTTTTACCTGTTCAGGTTAAGTGTGCCACCAAAGATTGCATAAGCTTGGTTATTGATGTTTCAATTTCACTGATTTCATGTTTTAGAAGGGATTGAAGATTGGTGCAATTTTAATGAAGTTGAGATTTTCTATGTCCTACCCTTGACATGGAAACCAATTAATTGAATAATGATATGATATATGCCCCACATGGATGTATCAAAAAGAATCGCTTAATATCTATAACATTGTTGGTTATTGGCTAGTGAAATCAAACAAATAATTACTAGAGGTGAAAATCCTGAATATTTATTAAAGTAACGTTTGAAAAAAAAACTTTGATGGATTAATTAACTCGCTGTTTGTTCAATAGAAATATTCGGACACTGTTTGAAACGCACGCATTCATTGTCACTAGAAAACTAAGCAAAAACTTTTTATAAATAAAGCAATTAATGTTTGCCATGTCTTAGGTAAAATAAATAAGCATGAATAGGACTAAAAAAAAAATAACCACTGAACAAAAGCAGACTTTGAGTTTTGGGCCAGCTTATTTATTATCACAAAATCCGAATATCCCAGTATATATATATCCTTCTTCAGAGAAAACAAGCACCCGACCACCATTAATTCAACTATATATGTGTGGATGGAAATTTCCCCTTTGTAACTATTTCATCCAAAACAAATCTCAAGCCATACTCTTCAACTGCTTTCATGCCTTTCTCGAAACCAATACGATAGGGTTTACGAGGCATCTTACGCATTTCAAGTAATTTGAGCAGACGATGATCTGATCCAGAGTTGCCACCACTCAATTTAGAAGACTTATATATTTCTCGCCAAAAATGTGCCATCACTTGACAAATACCATTCAGAGCCGTCTCAGATAAATTCGGGGCCCGGAGCGAGAATAAAAATAGGGGCCCCTTATTACAAGATAAAGAACACAGATCTGGGTTTGTTATAAGTGAAACGACTCAAGCCCATCACTGTAAAGTAAGCAGAGCTTGAATATGGAGGTTATATTTGACGTGAGGGGTTTGATATCTTCTTCTCCATCATCTGAAAGTGCAAGCAATACAAAAAAGTGAGTAATAAATTTGGAAAAACAAAAAAGGAAGAAAGAGATAGATATCTTATGTCTCCACAATCATAAATAAATTTGGGAAACCAAAAAAGAAAGAAAGAGATAGACTTTATTTGCAAAAGTAAATATAACCTTATATAGCAAATATAAAAAGAAACTACTTTTTTTTTAATTAAAAGCATCAGCATGTGGCGTGGGGTCCCATGAAAAGGGGAGCCTGAACTTGTGCTCACCTAGCTCTCCCTATTATACGGCTCTGATACCATTCACCACTTCCCGTTTGCATGGTTTAACAGCTAATAACAACAATAATACATTGCATTTTTATCAAAAATATGTAAAAAGAAGGCCGAGAAGAAGAAGTGATGATCGTTTGATTATAATTAAGACAGTTAAAATGTAGGAACCAACTTGCCTTTTGAGTGTAGCCATACACGCATCGTCTCAAGTACTAGACTTGTTGCAGTTTTCAGCCTGCGTATATATATATATATATATATATATATATATATATATATATATATATATATATATATATATAAATTTGGTTATTTAGGTATAACCACGAGCTAAAAGTATTTGAAGTTGCTGTAAACAAAAAAATTATATGTTATTGCAATTGAGATAAAATAATCCTTAATTACTGCATGAATACTAAGTGAAAATAATGTTTATAAAAACCAAAAGAATAGCCGAAAATAATTAAGTGAATAATTATACTTTATGAAAACCAAAATAGATATTTTATTAACAACCGTGTGTGTGTATATATATATGTATAAAATAATAAAAAAAATTTAAAATCCACAACGTGAGTCATGAGCTGAAACTTACTCTGACATCCCATAGAGTAAACATATTCCAATTTTCATCAAGCTTTTCTTACTTTTGGCACATTTCTTCCACGATTTTTGGGCTTTTATTGTGACGGAATCCCACATCGGAAAGGAAGGGGAAGGTCTTGGGCCATATATACAAAGTGTTGCGCACCCCATTAGGTTGACTTTTTGGGGAGAGGGTAATGACCCCATGACAAGTGGTAGCGGAGCCGACCCGACCCAACTCCGATGTCACGCCAAGCGCTCCATGGGGACGGAGTAGGCAGGGTGCCCGGTCGACGACGAGGGCGTCGTCGGATTCGGTGGGGGAGAATATGACGGAATCCCACATCGGAAAGGAAGGGGAAGGTCTTGGGCCATATATACAGGGGTGCTGCACACTCCACTAGGTTGAC
The DNA here is from genome assembly GCA_028386065.3 of Turnera subulata. Taxonomy (NCBI): domain Eukaryota; kingdom Viridiplantae; phylum Streptophyta; class Magnoliopsida; order Malpighiales; family Passifloraceae; genus Turnera; species Turnera subulata. The sequence goes on from JAKUCV010003619.1 coordinate 34,003, forward strand.
CTTTTGGGGAGAGGGTAATGACCCCGTGATATTTATGTTCTCATCTGTAAGTATGCATCTCTTAACCTGTAAAACAGACACATCAAATTGAATCCTTCTTTGCTGCATATTCTTATGTCACTTTATAAAGCACTATTGATAAGAATTTTATTATTGGTGATGATCGATCATGCATCCTAGGTAAGGGGGGTTTTTTTTGTTCACAAGAAATAAGGCTCAAACTTAAATTCCCTAATTCTAGAGAAGGAAACAGCTTCCTTGTGCACTGATATTCACTTAGGTGCAGTAAGTTTTTGGGCTATATATATAAATAGAGATGATAACATAATTAATATACAAGCTACAGATAAAACATAAAAGCAAGTAACAAAAAGAAAGAAAAAATATAAAATGGAGTTCTTACACTCAGGACTTTGCAGGCACAACAAGGCCTAAAGAGTGTGAAACACTGATAACAAATATTCATGAGGTGAAAATTCAAGCCAAAAAATCGTTAGGTGAAAATAAAATGTCAAAATTTATTTGGCATCAAATTATAGGTAAACCATTTAACATATACTAAAGAAAATAAAAAAATTATTATCTTACCTGAAATTGTAACAGCCCGGGTAAATTTTTGTATTTTTACCGGTACCGTAAAAAGGTTTTTATACAGTTATTTACCATTAAAATTAATCTTGGGTAATTGATTTATGGTAACTCGAGCTTTGGATTCCGAAACCAAGTCCTGTCCCACGTTCGGGATTTTTCTGCGGATTTTTCGGACCAAAGTTGGAATTTTTCGGGTCCAGGAATCTTCAGAAAAGTCGGTTTTAACCCCGAATTATCGGACCAGAAATAAAGTCAAGGGGGTACATTAGTTATTCTCTGGTCCGGATAGAACCCGCTTCACATGCTGCACAGTGTTGAGTTTGCAGCCGCCAACCACTGTGAAGCCTGTGAGCAGATTGTACTACCCGTGCCTCACTAGTGTCTTGCTCGTGCTTCACCAGTCTGCATGTCCTTTACCTGTGCCTTCATCTGCCATTCCAGTGCACCACACCCTCACCTTCTTCCTCCTACAAAGTCACCTCCAGAGACCTTTCTTCCCTGCAAAACACAAACTGTTCCTTCACTCCTACAACCAAACTCACCCAGGACAAACACCTGTGAAAGAAAACCAACCAGGAAAAAGAAAAGAAAACACACACCCAACACCAAAACGTTGCCGTTTTGGCAACAATCACCACACAACCCACCCATTCTCTTCCTCCTCTCCGTGAAACACCACACCGCTGACCTCCACCACAGTCAAGACTACCGGCAGAACCACCACCACCTGCACCTTCTTCCTTCCTTCTTCCCTCTCCAGTTGCCCTTCCTGTAGTTCGCCATCGCTGCTGAGTCGAGACGAGCTCGACAAGTGAGTTCGCCGCTGCCGGCCTCCCTCGTCCAACCTCCTCCCTCACACCACCTCTTCCGTCGCGACAACAGCGACACCGCCACCTTCCCGTCTCGCGTTCGCCGTCGCCTCGCACCGCCCGTGCCGTCGTCAGCCTCGCCCCGTTCACGTCGCCGCCGAGCTCACCAAGGTGAGCAAACCCTTGGGATGAAGACGACCCGACAACCCGAATCTATCACACCGCCGGGCCGAGGCGCTGGGTCGGGTTGACCCGGATGTCCACCTGGGCTGGTTGTGATGGTGGGCTTGGGTGTGGGTTTGGGTGTATGGGCTATTGGTTGGGCTGGAACAGTACTTCTTTTGGGCTGATCCAGAATTTAAAAAGAAACGACTATAATTATATTGCTAACTGGAAAATATATTTTGGAAAATAAATAATAACTCTGGAAAAGAAAATAGTTTTGAGAAATAATATTCTAGAAAATGTGATTTTGGGAAAAAAATATATATGGTATAAAATGATTATTATGAGGGAAAAATATTTGGAAAAGGTATTATTAAAGTATTATACCGGACTAATATCCGGGTATAGGTATAAGTATAGTATTATTTTTGACACTGGAAATAAATGGTGAATTATGACGATAATAGAGAAATAACTTGGGGAAGTAACCGAGACGAGCTTGTATTTAACTTACGGTATACAGTATTAGCATGACATTTGCATATCACTTATGTGTGCATATTATTTGATTGATATAGGAGTTGATAACGAGCAGATACCTGAGGAACTGGACTTGGAGTCTGTGGGGCATTTCCAAAATTGATAATTGGCTAAGGTGAGGATGGATAACCTTGGAGATGTGACCGTAATACTGTGTGTGTATTTTTGTTGTTTGATTGAACTGCTGAGATGATCATTGTTAGTTATATGATTGCTATGGATATTGTTGTTGCTGTTGTTGGATTTGTGTTGTTGGTCTTGTGGATACTGTGAGTAATTGTTGAACTGTTAATTATGAATAATTGGTGATATGAGATTGTTGATTGGTGGATTCTGTGGATAACTTGAGAAATTAGGAAATTGGATGATTGAGGATAGAATATTGGAATTGGAACTGAATTTAAGATGATGATATAATTGTCACGTGGAAAGTAGTGGTACGACTAGATGGTTAGAGGCTAGTTCTGTGGTGTCATGGCCGGTTTGGTTTGGTTATTGGGGATGTTGATCCCGGATGATTTGTTATTGGGATGTTGATCCCGAATTGTGTTTTGGACTGACATCCGAAATTAGTTAATAACAAGGTACGACCCTAGCTTGTCCAGTGACAAGGGCCCGGAAGATAAAATTGGTAATAATAATAAACATTCTTTTGGTCTTGGCTCAGTTGTATTTTGGTAGATTCTTGTGTTGTATTTGCCTGTATTTGCTTGGAAAGTATTATGGTTGCCTGCATATCTCTGTTTATCCTTTGTCGGTGAGCACTTCGGACTCACCCCTCGCCTGCGGGGTTTCATCCTGTAGGTTGAGTTGTTTTGTAGTTCAGGTACGACATTCGATGACTGCTGCTTTCTTCTCCACCTGATTCTGGATCCATACCTCCACTGCATGTGCATATAAGACTTCCGCTGCTGTGAATTATATGTGTTGCTGTGTTGCTGCTTTCCTAATTTGCCTATGATGATGCTGTACCATATGTGTTCTGTTGCTATTGTTGAGGATGTGGCTTGAATAAAGGTCCTCGAGTATGGGTTACAATTGCATTATATGGATTGCTGCTGTAAAAGACTTGCGAGTTGTACTGTATTCCCTATCAATAAGAATAGTTTCGGCACGTGTTTACTGTATATGGTAAATACGGGTCGGGGCGCTTCATTTTGGTAGCGGAGCAGGCAGTAGGTCATTAGGGACATAACTGTGATTGTATGATTGTTTGTCTGTGCATAAAATCTGTCACGACATGATATGACATGCATACACATACGTTCTCATATAGGTACGAATAGATCCGGTTGGAGGGAATCAGCATGCTGGAGGTCACCTAGATGATGATCAGGTATCAGTGGATCAACCGCAGCAAGTTGCGGGAGGTCCAGAACATCCTCTGACTGCTCCTTTCGGAGATCCTACGTAGATGTTAAACGTGGTAACTCAGATTTTGTGAAAGCAAGATGCCAGGGATGCTCGTATCGATGCTATGGAAGCTCGGGAACAGGAAAACCAGGGACCAGTCAAGGATTCAGTGTATATGAAGCTAGAGAAGCTTGGGGCAAAGATTTTCACCGGTGTTACTACACCACAGGATACTGATCAGTGGCTCAGACAGATGAACAGGGTTATGCTGAAACTGACATGCAGGAATGACAAGTGGGCCAGATATGCCGCTGCTATGTTCAGAGGAGATGCCGTTGATTGGTGGGAGTCCATAACCAGGGACCTGACGACACCTGTCACTATGCCGTGGAACCAGTTCATGGAGATGTTCCAAAGGAAGTTTGTTTCTGAGGCGTACCTGGACCAGCTGAGACGAGAGTTTCTAGGACTGCAACAGGGGGCAGAACAGACGGTCAATGAGTATGAGATCAAGTTCAACCGCCTATCCATCTATGCCAGTGAGTTTGTGTCTACTCCGGAGGCCAGATGTAAATGTTTCTGGGATGGTCTTCGATCTGATATCCAGACAATCATGGGGTGCAAGGTTTACGAGACTTACCAGGACATGCTAACAGAAGCCTTGAGAGCCGAGATTATCTGGTTGGGCAAAGAGAGAGAGTAACAGGAGATCCGTAAGAGGTAAGCTGCATAGAGTTTTGGGGGGCAGAACAAGTAGTTCCAGACACTAGTGAACCGGCCAGGATATGGACAGAGCCGATTCATGCCAGTGAGTCAGGGACGTGGATGGAACAACAATGCCTACAACAACCGAGGCAGTTCTTGGACTCAGTCTGGAGGGACTTCATCTTGGAATGCTCGCCCGAGACCTCCTCTGTCTCAGGTGAGGTGCTATGAGTGTAACGAAGTTGGGCACTACCGATATTCTTATCCCAAGTTGGGAAGATCTGGAGGTACGGTACCTACTCAGATAGTGCAAGCTTCAGTTGCCAGTGTTCCTAGTGGTTCTGGAGTTGGCCGAGGCCGAGGACGTGGAGCTGTTCCTGCTAGAACCCAGTCAGCCATGAATCAGAGTGCAGCAGTGTCGAGAGCATTTGTGATCACCGCTGATGAGGATCCAGAGAATGCCGATGTTATAGCAGGTACTTTTACAGTATTTGATAGCATTGCTTATACTTTGATTGATCCTGGTGCTACGCATTCATTTGTTGCGCAAAGTTTTGCAACACAACATAACTGCATGGAAGAGAGTTTAACTTGTCCGATGAGGGTTGGGTTACCTGCGGGTATAGTGGTCAGGTTAACCCATGTGTGCAGGGACGTTTTTTTTTCGTACGACAACGTGGTTTTTCTTGCACGGTTGATTGTGATGAACATGGGAGGTTTCGATATCATTCTGGGATGGATTGGTTGTCAAGGTACAGTGCTATGGTAAACTTTCGAACCAAGGAAGTGCTGTTGACATTCGATGGTGGGCGACAGGTTTTGTTGACAGGTATTGGGAGAGCTGCTACCACATGTAGTGTCTCTGCTAATCAGGATACTAGGATGAAGCCGTTGAGTCCAGATGCTTTGTTGACACATGTCAAGGGCGAAGAAGTTCAGACTCCGATTTTGGGGGACATCACAGTTGTGAGGGAGTTTCCAGATATGTTTCCGGAGGATCTACCAGGATTGCCACCTGACAGAGAAGTTGAGTACACCATCGATCTGATGCCGAGAGTGACACCTATCTCGATGGCACCATATCGGATGTCACCGACAGAACTTCAGGAGCTGAAAAAACAACTAGATGAGCTGCTTGAGAAGGGATTTATCAAGCCTAGTACATCACATTGGGGATCACCAGTGCTGTTTGTTAAGAAGAAAGATGGCAGTTTGCGTATGTATGTGGACTACCGACAACTAAAAAAAGTGATAGTGAAGAATAAGTACCCGCTTCCCAGGATTAATGACCTTTTTGATCAGTTACAGGGAGCTACCGTATTTTCCAAGATAGATCTTCGATCTGGCTACCATCAGGTCAATATTGCAGAGAAGGACATACCGAAGAGAGCCTTCCGCACTCGGTATGGTCATTTTGAGTTCACAGTGGTTCCTTTTGGCTTGACCAATGCACCTGCAGTTTTCATGTGCTTGATGCACTTGGTCCTGAATGAGTTCTTGGACAAGTTTGTGGTAGTCTTCATCGAAGACATTCTGATATACTCCAAGAGTAGGGAAGAGCATGAAGAGCACCTGAGGGTAGTACTACAAAGGCTGCGAGAGAAACAGTTGTATGCCAAGTTCAGCAAGTGCGAGTTTTGGCTCGAAGAAGTTGCATTCCTTGGACATGTTGTGTCCGGGGATGGGATTAAAGTTGACCCTGCCAAAGTGAAAGCTGTTCTAAAATGGGAGCCACCCAAGACGGTACCCGAAGTCAGAAGTTTTCTTGGCCTTGCAGGATATTACCAGAGATTTATTGAGGGTTTTTCCTTGATAGCCAGTCCCATGACCAAGCGATTGAGGAAAGATCAAGCCTTTGTATGGAGTGATGCCTGCCAGAAGAGTTTTGATGAACTGAAGAAGAAGTTGACATCAGCGCCAGTCTTGACAGCACCTAAGCCAGTAGTGGAGTATGTGTTGTTTTGTGATGCTTCCGGTCTTGGTTTGGGAGCAGTTCTGATGCAAGAGGGCCGAGTGATTGCCTATGCTTCGAGACAGTTGAGACAACATGAGAAGAATTATCCTACACATGATCTAGAGATGGCCGCAGTGATCCTTACTTTGAAGATTTGGCGACATTACCTGTTCAGAGAGAGATGCTGGATTTTCACAGATCATAAGAGTCTCAAGTACATCATGACTCAGAAGGAACCTAACCTGTGACAAAGACGTTGGGTTGAGTTGCTGAATGATAATGATTGTACTATTGAGTATCACCCTGGAAAAGCTAATGTTGTAGCAGATGCTTTGAGCCAGAGACAACCAGAAGATGCTTCCACGACCTACTCGGTATCCTCTCTTATCGAGTTAAGGAACATGGGAGTTGATTTGTTAGTTGATGAGACAGGAGCCTTGTTGACCCACATTGAAGTCAAGTCTAACCTGAGAGGCTGGATTGTGGAACTACAAGATGGAGATCTCGACCTGATCAAGCTGAAGGAAGCTGTCCGTAGTGGAAAAGAAGACAAGTTTCACATAGCAGATGATAGTGCACTGATGCTGGGCAAACGTCTATGTATACCTAGTCAGATTTTGGAAGAAAGACATATGACGCCGTGTGCTATGCACCCTGGAAGCACCAAAATGTATCAGAATTTGAGGAGTCATTTTTGGTGGCCGCGTATGAAGAAAGATGTAGCCGAGTATGTTGCTAACTGTATCACTTGTCAGTAGGTAAAAGCCGAGCATCAGGATCCAACGAGAAAGTTGAGATCTTTGACAGTGCCAGAATAGAAGTGGGAGATGATCACAATGGATTTTGTGGTTGGACTACCGTTGACTCGGAGACAACATAATGCCATCTGGGTTATTGTTGACCGACTTACAAAATCAGCTCATTTTCTCCCCATCCGACAGACAGACACCCTAGACAAGTTGGCAAAGCAGTATGTTGCAGAGATTGTGAGACTACACGGAATCCCTAAGTCCATAGTCTCAGACAGAGATCCGAGATTCACATCACGGTTTTGGAAGAGTCTGCAAGCAGCTTTGGGTACGAAGTTGAGTTTCAGTACCGCATTCATCCTCAGACGGACGGACAGTCAGAGAGGACTATTCAGACACTGGAGGACATGTTAAGGGCTTGTGCTCTTAATTTCAGTGGGAGTTGGGATCAGTATTTGTCTTTAGCGGAGTTCGCCTACAAAAGTTTTCATTCCAGCATCGGCATGCCACCGTTTGAAGCTCTTTATAGAAGGAAATGCCGAAGTCCAGTTTGTTGGGATGAAGAAGGTCTCCGTTTGATTATGGGACCAGATTTGGTTAAGCAGACAGTTGATAAGATTCAGGTAGTTAAGCAGAGTATGAGAGCAGCATAGGACCGACAGAAGAGTTATGCTGATAAGCATCGTCGTGAGATGGAGTACCAGGTGGGAGAAAGAGTTTTCCTCCGAGTTGCACTATGGAAGGGAGTTATCAGATTCGGGAAAAGAGGGAAGCTGAGTCCCAGGTACATCGGGCCGTATAAGATCGTGGAAAAGATTGGACCCTTGGCGTACAGATTATCCTTACCAGAGGAGTTGTCTCGGATTCATGATGTGTTCCATGTTTCCATATTGAGGAGGTACAGATCAGATACGAGCCATGTGGTTAGTACAGTAGATGTTGAGGTCGCAGAGGATCTTACGTATATAGAGTTTCCAGAGCAGATTCTTGCCCGAAAGGTCAGACAGTTGAGGAACCAAGTCATTCCAATGGTAAAGGTTAAGTGGAGCAAGCACTCTGCGAACGAGTCTACATGGGAAGTTGAGGAGCACATGCGTTCTCAGTATCTGCACCTGTTTTCAGCGTCAGAGCGAATTTCGGGGACGAAATTTTTTTAAGGTGGGTAGGCTGCAACAACCCAGGTAAATTTTCGTATTTTTACCGGTACCGTAAAAAGGTTTTTATACAGTTATTTACCATTAAAATTAATCTTGGGTAATTAATTTATGGTAACTCGAGCTTTGGATTCCGAAACCGAGTCTTGTCCCACGTTCGGGATTTTTCTGCAGATTTTTCGGACCAAAGTTGGAATTTTTCGGGTCCAGGAATCTTCAGAAAAGTCGGGTTTAGCCCCGAGTTATCTGACCAGAAATAAAGTCAAGGGGGTACTTAGTTATTTTCTGGTCCGGACAGAACCAGCTTCACATGCTGCACAGTGTTGAGTTTGCAGCCGCCAACCACTGTGAAGCCTGTGAGCAGATTGTACTACCTGTGCCTCACCAGTGTCCTGCTCGTGCTTCACCAGTCTGCATGTCCTTTACCTGTGCCTTCATCTGCCATTCCAGTGCACCACACCCTCACCTTCTTCCTCCTACAAAGTCACCTCCAGAGACCTTTCTTCCCTGCAAAACACAAACCGTTCCTTCACTCCTGCAACCAAACTCACCCAGTGCAAACACCTGTGAAAGAAAACCAACCAGGAAAAAGAAAAGAAAACACACATCCAGCACCAAAACGTTGCCGTTTTCCCGACAACCACCACACAACCCACACCGCCGACCTCCACTATAGTCGAGACCACTGGCAGAACCACCACCACCTGCACCTTCTTCCTTCCTTCTTCCCTCGTCGGTTGCCCTTCCTGCAGTTCACCATCGTTGCCGAGTCGAGACAAGCTCGACAAGTGAGTTCGCCGCTGCCGGCCTCCCTCGTCCGACCTCCTCCCTCACACCACCTCTTCCGTCGCGACAACAGCGACACCGCCACCTTCCTGTCTCGCCTTTGCCGTCCCCTCGCGCCGCCCGTGCCGTCGTCAGCCTCGCCCCGTTCACGTCGCTGCTGAGCTCACCAAGGTGAGCAAACCCTTGGGATGAAGACGACCCGACAACCTGAGTCTATCACACCATCGGGTCGAGGCGCTGGGTCGGGTTGACCCGGATGTCCACCTGGGTTGGTTGTGATGGTGGGCTTGGGTGTATGGGCTATTGGTTGGGCTGGAACAGTACTTCTTTTGGGCTGATCCAGAATTAAAAGAGAAATGACTATAATTATATTGCTAACTGGAAAATATATTTTGGAAAATAAATAATAACTCTAGAAAAAAAATAGTTTTGAGAAATAATATTCTGGAAAATGTGATTTTGGGGAAAAAATATATATGGTATAAAATGATTATTATGAGGAAAAAATATTTAGAAAGGGTATTATCAAAGTATTATACCAGAATAATATCCGGGTATAGGTATAAGTATAGTATTATTTTTGACACTGGAAATAAATGCTGAATTATGACGATAATAAAGAAATAACCTGGGGAAGTAACCGAGACGAGCTTGTATTTAACTTACGGTATACAGTATTAGCATGACATTTGCATATCACTTATGTGTGCATATTATTTGATTGATATAGGAGTTGATAACGAGCAGATACCTGAGGAGCCGGACTTGGAGTCTGTGGGGCATTTCCAAAATTGATAATCGACTAAGGTGAGGATGGATAACCTTGGATATGTGTCCGCAATACTGTGTGTGTATTTTTGTTGTTTGATTGAACTGCTGAGATGATCATTGTTAGTTATATGATTGCTATGGATATTGTTGTTGCTGTTGTTGGATTGTGTTGTTGGTCTTGTGGATACTGTGAGTAATTGTTGAACTGTTAATTATGAATAATTGGTGATATGAGATGGTTGATTGGTGGAGTCTGTGGATAACCTGAGAAATTAGGAAATTGGATGATTGAGGATAGAGTAATGGAATTGGAACTGAATTTAAGATGATGATATAATTGTCACGTGGAAAGTAGTGGTACGACTAGATGGTTAGAGGCTAGTTCTGTGGTGTCACGGCCGGTTTGGTTTGGTTATTAGGGATGTTGATCCCGGATTGGTTGTTATTGGGATGTTGATCCCGGATTGTAACAGCCCGGGTAATTTTTACGTTTTTACCGGTACCGTAATCATTTATTTTACCGTAATTTACCATTAAAATTAATCTTGGGTAATTAATTTATGGTAATTTATACATTGAATTCCGAAACCGAGCCCTTTCCCACGCTCGAGATTTTTCTGCGGATTTTTCGGACCAAGTTGGAATTTTTCGGGTCCAGGAATCTTCAAAAAAGTCAGGATTAACCCCAAATTATCGGGCCAGAAATAAAGTCATGGGGGTACATTAGTTATTTTCTGGTCCGGACAGAACCCGCCTCACATGCTGCGCGGTGTGGAGGCTGCAACCGCCATTCACTGCCAGGCATGTGAACTGCCAGTACTCTGCCCGTGCTTCACCAGTTTGCATGACCATTACCTGTGTTTTCTTTTTCCTTTCTTCTGCCTCTGCATACCACACCATCAGCTCATCTCTTCTCTTCTGCAAAAACACCTGCACCGTCTCCTGCATACACTTAGAAACCTGCAAAGAAAGAAAAAAAAAAGAAACAACAAGACACAACACACACCCACTAAAACGTGGTCGTTTTGGACCACCACTTTCCTCCCCTCCTTCTTCTTTTCTTCCCGTGAACCCGTTGCCACCTACCCCACCGGCTGACCACCACTGCCGTCACCCGAGCCGCCACCACCTACACCCGACCGCCTGCACCACCCACCCTTGTGCCACCTTCCTCTTCCCCTCCTCCCCGCGAGCAGAGCCGCCGCGACCGTCCCTGCCTTTTCCCTCAAACGCACCCGCCGCTGCCGAACCGGAGATCCTCTCTTCGCCGCCCGTTGACGCCTCCTGCTGCACCACCGACTATAGCCACCAGCCGACGAGTGCCTTCCTCGTCCGATCCCCTCCCTCACGCCACCTTCCTGCCTCGCCCCGTGCCACCGATCGTCGCGCCGATGCTTCAGATTACGAGGTGAGCACGACCCGGCTGTATGGTGTTTGGGTCGGGTTGACCCAAAGTGTGTGGCTTTGGGTCGGGTCGCGTCTGGGTTATGGACCTGGGTTGAGGGTGAAGATGGATTTGGGTCTAGGCTATTTTGTCGTGGGCCGGCTGCACGGGCCAAGGCCTAGGCTCCTGTTAGGGCCTGGGTTTGGTACTGTGCTAAGCCTGGGCTGACACTATTTGGCCCAGCCCAGATTAAAAAAAAAACCAGAAAAAGAAAAAGGAAATATAATCTAAAAAAAATATAATTATGGAAGGAAATAATAATTCTGGAATAACTTGGAAATAAAAATAAATTGAGTTTGGAAAAGAATAAACATGTTGTGGTATATAATATTTTGGAAAATATATATAGCAAGGTAATTAATTTGGAAAGTATAATAGAAGCATTTTGGAAAATATAAATATGATATATTATACTATGGAAATATTTTGGAAAGTACATACTTATAGAAATAAATATGGAAAGGGTATTATCAAAGTAGGTAATAAAATACCGGAATAATATCCGGGTATAGGTATAAATATAGTAATATTTTTGACACTGGAAATAAATGGTGAATGATGATGATAATAGAGAATTAACTCTGGGAAGTAACCGAGACGAGTTAGCATTTATTTTTCGATGTACAATAGTAGCATGACATTTGCATATCACTTATGTGTGCATATTATTTGTTTGATATAGGAGTTGATAATGAGCAGATACCTGAGGAACCAGACTTGGAGTCCGTTGGACAATTCCAAAACTGATAATCGGCTAAGGCGAGGATGGATAACCCTTGATATGTGCCCGTAATACTGTGTATGATTTGTTGTTTGATTGAACTGCTGAGATGATTATTGTTGGCTGTTTGACTGCTATGATATTGTTGCTGTTGTTGGTTAGCTGTGTTATTGATTTGTGAAATCTGTGCTGAGATTAATGTTGAACGGTTAATTGTGAGTAATTAATGTTACGAGATTGTTGAATGGTTGAGTCTGTGGATTAATCTGAGGTGATAGAAAATGGATAATTGATGAAAGAGTAATGGAAATGGACTGAATTTGAGACGATGATATAAATATCACGTGGAAAGTAGTGGTACGACTAGATGGTTAGAGGCTAGTTCTGTGGTGTCATGGCCGGTTTGGTTTGGTTATTCGGGATGTTGATCCCAGATGATGTTGTTATTGGGATGTTGATCCCGGATTTGTTGATATTGGGATGTTGATCCCGGATTGTATTTTGGCTTGGCATCCGGAATTAGTTAATAACTAGGTACCACCCTAGCTTGTCCAGTGACGGGGCCCGGAAGATAAAATTGGTAATAATAATAATAATAAGCATTCTTTTGGTCTTGGCTCAGTTGTAGTTTAGTAGAATCTTTGTGTTGTGATTGTCTGTGTTTACTTCAAAGTATTATTGTTGATTATATATCTCTGTTTATCCTTCGTTGGTGAGCACTTCGGACTCACCCCTCGCCTGCGGGGTTTCATCCCGTAGGTTTAGTTGTTTCGTAGATCAGGTACGGCGTTCGATGGCTGCTGCTTTCTTCTCCACCTGACTCCGGATCCATACCTCCGCTGCATGTGCATTTAAGTTTTCCGCTGCTGTGTCATATGTGTTGCTGCTATCCTTTATTGCTTTGATGTTGTCTATTTGGGTTATGCTGTTGTTGTTGTGTAATATGAGTGGATTGAATAATGGTCCCCGGGTATGGGTGACAACTGTAAAATACGGTGTGCTGTTGTATTTGGATTTTCTGTGTAGTAATTTTACTGCGATGTACAGCCTGAGCTGTTTATAAGAATAGTTTCAGCACGTGTTTACCGTGATCGGTAAATATGGGTCGGGCGCTTCACGGATTGTGTTTTGGCCTGACATCCGGAATTAGTTAATAACCAGGTACGACCCTAGCTTGTCCAGTGACAGGGGCCCGAAAGATAAAATTGGTAATAATAATAAATATTCTTTTGGTCTTGGCTCAGTTGTATTTTGGTAGATTCTTGTGTTGTGTTTGCCTGTATTTACTTCGAAAGTATTATGGTTGCCTGCATATCTCTGTTTATCCTTCGTCGGTGAGCACTTCAGACTCACCCCTCGCCTGCGGGGTTTCATCTCGTAGGTTGAGTTGTTTCGTAGTTCAGGTACAACGTTCGATGGCTGCTGCTTTCTTCTCCACCTGACTCCAGATCCATACCTCCGCTGCATGTGCATATAAGACTTTCGCTGCTGTGAATTATATGTGTTGCTGCTTTCCTAATTTGCCTATGATGATGCTGTACTATATGTGTTCTGTTGCTGCTGTTGAGGATGTGGCTTGAATAAAGGTCCCCGAGTATGGGTGACAATTGTATTATATGGATTGCTGTTGTAAAATACTTGCGAGTTGTACTGTATTCCCTATCAATAAGAATAGTTTCGGCACGTGTTTACTGTATCTGGTAAATACGGGTCGGGGCGCTTTAGAAATTCTACCCCGGGGAATGCAGGCTGAAACTTACAATATACCCTCTTCATCTCGTTTTTGTCTACCAATAAAATTGGAAACTCCAATGAAATGATCATATTGAATTCCTCCATGTAAAATTCTTGCACTTTCCTGATAATTGTTTTCAATTTCTCGATTTCTAAAACAGAAGTTTGGAAACATTCTGAACACAAATTTCGACCATCTTCAAGTTTGAAACATTTTTCTCCTTCTGGCTACATATAAATTATGTATACAAATTAGCTACTTTAAATAGTTAAAAATAATATAATTAACATCTGACTTTTCAATTAAAACCAAATTAAGTTTATAGAAAGATTTTTAAGCATGAGTGAGTTGATGATACAATGCTTATATCATGCTTATATTAAGAGCAATTACACCATGTCCATGCAAATCTTAACGTTTTAAAATTAATTGTTCAAAATTAGAAGGTAACAATGCCACAAAATGAGAATATATAGTTGGATAGGATATTGATATCAAGAATAATACTAAATTTAAGTATTAATGATAAGTCAACTCTTAGAGTACAACAAAAGTAAAAATATTTTAAAAAACCATGTAGAAATTGATACTTGAAATTGGATAGCAACATCTTCTTTCTAAAAAGTCCATATTGGCATTTGATGGTAAACTACAAGGACATTTAAAGTAAAAGGAAAATCCGTAATTGTAAAGAAAATGTACCTTAAGTTTGCGACAACCATCACACACGATAGTTCCATCGGTCTCGTGAATTTCACAGTAAAAATACCTCCACATCTCGTCACATTTTAAATTTGAAAGTAAAGCCTGTATATAAATTACCAATATATAAGTATTCAGCTGAAAGTAAAAACAAAAACAAAACCTGATTATGTGTCAAATATGAAGAAGCAATTGTAAAATTACTACTCAATCGGAGGAGCATAAAGGAAAAGAGAAAGAATTTCAAGATTATTAACTTCAATAAAAAACTTGCTGAAGATAATTATGAATATTTTTATTTTGTTATTCTTTGTTATTTTGTCTAAATTTTCACGTTAGTTGTTTGCTAGTCCCCTTATGTTTTTATTCATCTTCATACCATTTCCGTAAATGATTTATTGGTGTTAGACAACATATCACTAAGCAACAATGTATAAACAATATAACTATAAATTTCATCAAAATATTAAGATGGAAAGCAAACCTTTTTGCCGCAAACAAAGCAACTTTTGAAATTTTTATCCTGCAAAAGAAAAAGAATTGAATAAGAAAGAAGCTAATTATACTCTTAAAGTATTCCAAAATTGCATAAATAAATTCTACAACAATATAAATGAAGGTTGTGTACCTTGATATTTTCCATTCCAGGCTCCATAAGAGATTCATCATCAGAAGACATTTTGGAGTGTAAATCATTTGAACCTTGGGTAATTACAGGGTTATATGTGGTTTGACTTGGATTGGGAATAAAATCAAAATTAGAATCATATTGTTGATGCGAATAATTTCTCCTTGTGGGTAAATTATTTGAAAAGTTATATTAACTTGGGTTGGGAATGAAATTAAAATTAGGATCAAGTTGTTGATATGAATAATTTCCCCAGTTGGGTAAATCATTTGAGTTTAAAGTGTTAGGTATGAATTTAGAATTGGAATCATGCTGTTGTTTTTTCTGATAAACATAAGTGTGACACCCCGGGGTCTATGAGGGCGGAAAGTGTACGCCGGTACCGGGATGAGCATGGACAAGGAGCGGCTTCTAGCAGGCTTCTAGACGGAGGGGCACGGGAATGAACCGATCCACGCCGGAATAAGAGAGATCCTGAGACTGTGTAGGGATGGGGCTGCACAGTTAGAGTGATTTCAAGGTTGTACAGGTATGGGACTATACAATTGAGAGTAGCTTAAACGGTTTGATGGGTACTAACTATATCAACAAGGTGCACCTACCTTTTCGGTGCTCATTCTAGAAAAACTGCAAAGTTAAACGTGCTTGACTTGGAGCAATTCTAGGATGGGTGACCTCCTGGGAAGTTTTCTCCGGAAACGTGCGAGTGAGGACAAAGCATGTTGGAAAGGTCCCGTGTTGGTCTATAATGACAGTCGACAAGCCGGGACGTTACAGTTGGTAGCGGAGCTCCAGGACTCCTCTAGTACGGTGCAGGGTTCGGGGACGAACCTAGCGGAAGCTGGTGGGCCTGTGACACCCCGGGGTCTATGAGGGCAGGAAGTGTACGCCGGTGCCGGGATGAGCATGGACAAGGAGCGGCTTCTGGCAGGCTTCTAGACGGAGGGGCACGGGAATGAACCGATCCACACCGGAATAGGAGAGATCCTGAGACTGTGTAGGGATGGGGCTGCACAGTTAGAGTGATTTCAAGGTTGTACAGGTATGGAACTGTAGAATTGAGAGTAGCTTAAACGGTTACAATAAGATTCCAATTTCGATCCCCAATACAACCAAACATAGCTAGATTGCACTCCCCATCTAGGCCAAAAATATATTATATGCACTTGTTCGAGAAAAGGTGCGTACACAATAACAAAGAAGACAAAAAAAACAAAGAAAATTGAGACCATATGATATCAGTATTATATAACAGTGAGAATCACATAATTTTGGGATAGATAATAGTTGCTCCCAATCCAAAAAAATGTAAATAATCATAAAAAAAAAAGATTGAGGGTTCTGAGGCCAGGAATATCATCTTCTTCCGGGGGAAGTTTCCCGCAGCCAATTTCTGATTTTAAAGAGCATTACAAGCTACGTACCATCTATCACTACAGCCAGTCACATATCGTATATAGTTTGGAGATACAAAGTAGACTACCACAGAGATCCTAAATGCCACTATATCCTCATCATTAATCATATCACTCTATTCAATTATCACATAGTTAATATATAACCACTATGTGATATAACCACTAGCGCCAACGCCTGTGTAGCGTGATGGCAATTTCCCTTGGCCTTGAGCCAAGAAGACCCTGGTTCGATCCAGGGTGGGGTGGGGTTTGGGTAGATTTAGGCATCGATTGTAATCAAAAAAAAAATATATATATATAACCACTAGCTAAGAAGAACACGGGTATGTTCACAAAAAAAAAAAAAAATCCACTTGGTAGGGGGAATCTAGGCACAAAACTAACATGATCTGACTAATTAATCGCCGTCAAGTAAAGCTTAAGAAGAAAGAAAGAAAGATGCACAGTAACAAGTAAACATCACTAGAAGCAACAAATTCCGATTATGAACAATGTTACGAGCCAAAATCTACTATAATATACAAATACTCCAAACCAATTGAAAACGTCAAGAAAGCAAGCACACATGTGAATCAAACAAGTATATTATAATCAGGGGAGATGATGAATTAAGAAAAAAAAAATATCAATTCTGAAGAATTAGAGATTAAAGAATAACGTTACCAGACATACAGAAGAACTCGATGATTGATGGTTGATTTGCCAGCAAGAAAGAAACGCTGGCAGGAAAAAAAAAAGGTTGGGCAAATCTATTATGAAATACGACACGACCTCGTTTTTTTTATTTATATCTTGATAAAAAAAACAATGTTGCATGCAAATATTTTCGTTGCTATTCGATACCTACCCAGTTACCCAATGTGACTTAGTTCTGTCGGTGTTTGTCACGACTGCTACCTTGCATACAATATCAATAATAAAAACCTAGAATTCGTATTCTCACTTGACTTGACTTGACGGGCAAGAGATATTACTCTTAAAGTTTATTAGTTCTATACTCTTAACAATATAGGAAAAAAAAAAACAAGGATGCAAACAAGCCAATGTAATTGCTGCGTACTAACAAGGAAAAGTGGAATACAGCAATATATTAAATTAAGGAGAAATAACGCCGACTCTTAAAGGTGTAAATTACTATATATACTAAAACAGGGAAGACTTCGGTGGAGTGATTTGATTCTTTTATCCCCAAAAATTTCTAATTTGACAAATTTACCCTTTATTTTGATTAATTTATTTTTTAAAATATAAAACAAATAGGAATAACTAAAGCCTGAAGTCTAACTATAAAGCGAGACCGTCGTTTCATTTTTGTTTCAACTTCTTGAATTTCCTCTTCTATTTTTTT
>JAKUCV010003619.1:53570-90290 GCA_028386065.3 Turnera subulata
AAAAATTGGTTTTTAACAACCTTGGGTGAAATAGAACTACAGAAGAGTGTGTGTGTCTCAAACTTTTCGGGGGTAGATTCCTCAAAAATACTCAGCCGTGACTTTCTCAGAAGCTTCCCGTTGTCAGGCCTGTCACAGCAGATTGTAGACAAACATTCTATAAATGATGGCCTGAGCAAGTGACACTAAAGGAACTTTTGAAATACGATTTACTGTTATTTCTCTCTGTTATGGAAAGGAAATGGTGGAGCATTAGCTTTCAAGTACAAAGAAAGCTTCAGGACAAAGAATCAATTCTTTGGAGTTCCTTATTGCAGAAAATCATTATCCAACAATGGTTTCATGATTTTAAGCTTCAAAGGATTTTGATCTCTTACTACCCACAACAAGAAAACATCTGCTTCTCAAAAGCTTTCTTGCAAAACACACATCCTTTCCTAGACTAGAGAGTACTCGAATGCAATCCTTCTACCATATAAGGGGTGTCAAGATGCACCTAATCTAACAAGATATGAACAAGGCACAGAAAAAAATGTGGCACATTTCTTTCTCCACATTTGCTCTATGCCTCCTTCTATTAGAAATCCCTGGTGGTAATACAACAGACTACCGGATTGATGCTTTATCCACCATCGATATACTTAACAGAACCTGCAAAAGATGTGCTGAAGAATCCACTGATTTCAGCTACAACTTCTGCAGAACCTCCCTTGATGCAATTCCCACCAGCCACATCGTAAACCTTCACGGGTTGGCAGTGATTGGCATGGAACTGGCTCTACAGAATGCAACCAACACCATTTCATCCATCAAAAGCTTGTTGAGTGTTGAAACTTTAGACCCCTTTGCGCTGGCTTGCTTGCAGGACTGCTTGGAGCTATACTTGAATGCTACTGTTTCATTGATAGATGGTGTGGCGGCTTTCTTGTCGGAGCATTACAGTGTTGCTAATGAGAAGGTGAGCAGAGTCATGAAGTCATCCACAACTTGTGAAGGACTTTTCGCGGAGAAGAAAGGAGAAGTTTGTCCATTGGCAAGAGAGAATTACAATCTCTACCAGTTATGTAATTTGGCGCTTTGTATCATTCACTTAGTCTAGCCTGCCTGGTAGTAAGTAATTCCTGTTGGCGGAACTAGTACTTAGCACGCTCTCTGCCTTGCAAGCATAAAAACTGCTATCGACACCTCTTCTATTTTCACAGGTTATGTTTCAAGGGGAATATCAAAGTATACATGAAATAGTGTTTAATCTAGTCAGAATATCTGGAGAAATTATGATGCTTAATATGAATAGAGTTATGGAAAGGATTCATAACATCAGAACAAAGTAGCTTATTTTTGATACACCAAATCAAACAAGAAAATAAATGATTCACCATTTCAATTACACAGAAAGTAAGAAACTCACAAACGGTTTGACAAAAGCACTTCACTGATAAACTTGTCCAAATTAATAGATGATGAACCATTTGGAGCGGTAGCTTCTTCAGCTAACCTCTTCCATTCCATGGCCTTTTCTTTCATCTGCTTACCTTTCTCACCCTCCATGAGCTCTCTTACAAGATTTTCCACCTCATCTCTCTTCACATTACTATCAATCTCCATGCCAACGCCCCACTCAGTACAGGAGTATCTGCAGTTCATCTGTTGGTCTCCAAAGAATGGCCAACAAAGCATAGGAACTCCAGCTGATAAGCTCTCAATAGTTGAGCCCCAGCCACTGTGAGTTAGAAACCCTCCAATTGATGGATGGTTAAGCACTTCCTCTTGTGGACACCACCCTGTGATGTAGCCTCTTTCTTGAGTCTCCACTGCAAACTCAGGTGGCAAGATTGCTGACTCTCCTTTGACAAGATCAGGCCTTATAATCCACAAGAAAGGGTGCTTGCTATTGGCCAGCCCCATAGCAAACTCAATCAGCTGTTCTGGTGTCATCACAGTTATACTGCCAAAGTTCACATAGACCACTGAGTTGGGTTCATGGGAATTCAGCCAGTGGAGACAAGCACCATCCTCTTTCCATAGACTGTATCCTATAGACCTTAAGCCATCTTCTTGGACTTGAGTGAGATGCAACTCTAGAGGACCAATGGCATAAACTCGAGGGCATAGAGTGGAAAGGCTTTCAAGAACATCTTTCTCCAGTGCATCAAAAGTATGGATTATAACAGCAGGAGCTGTACTACTATTCTCAGTGCCTGCTATCATGAAGTTAAGCATAATATCATTTGGATCTGTAGTTCGAAGAAAGGTTGGGAGATCCTTAAGGCGGATGTCTTTCATCCCAGGAATCCAGTCAATAACTGTTTCCAGATAGCCATTGGTGAAACAGCTTTCATCTGCAAAAACCATAACATATAATATGTCTTTAATTTTGCATTTCTATGTGGCCATTGTGACAAAGAAAACTAACTTAGTCCACCTCTCTTGAATAAAGAAAACTTCTGTAAACTATTGGATGAGTTCAAGAATGAAAATCAGCAACAAACTTAATCAAAACATAAAAGATACCCTTGAGT
This sequence comes from Turnera subulata, assembly GCA_028386065.3. NCBI lineage: Eukaryota > Viridiplantae > Streptophyta > Magnoliopsida > Malpighiales > Passifloraceae > Turnera > Turnera subulata. Next base: position 56,090 of record JAKUCV010003619.1, read on the forward strand.
GGAATGTAGCCTTTTTCTCTGAGGGTAGTCAACTGTTTGAATCCCAAAAAACTAGAGGCAGAGATGGTGGAAAACAGCACATAGGGAACCCCAAGATCTTCAGCAGCTGTGACAGCAAAAGGCATGATAACATCTGAAATAATGCACGACACTGGAGGAACCTTTGAGGAAGCAGTGTTGTTGAGCTTGGCAAGAAGTTCCTGAAAGGGTTGTAACATGAAGTTCAGGGCAGACTTGGCAAGGGGAGGGAGGTCTTGTGTGGCATCAGGATCAGAAGGAGGGAGATCATCAGGAATGGCGTGGAACTGGAAGCTTGGCAAACCATCCAGGGAATTAGGACCTCTTGTCCTAATGAAACGCTTGTGGTTGAACTCTGTGTTCACAAATGTTATGTGAAAGCCTTTGAAGTTCAAGAGTTTTGCAAACTTGAGGGTTCCCTTAATGTGACCTTGTAGTGGTGCTGGAACAACAACAGCATGAGGCCTGTCATGACCATTTCCTGCTGTGTTGGATACCATATCTCTCAACTAGTTTGTGTGTTTTTTTCTTTCTTTGGTTTCAGTTCACTGCCTTAACCCAGAGACCCTTTCTTGTTTTATACCAAAACATGGCTCTGATGGGTTAATTTTCAATTAATGCAATTTTTTTTCCATCTCATTGGTCAACTCCAAAAGAAGCAATTAATGCATGATACTGATGATCTTATTAACTGTTTTGTATTTTAAAGTACTAATACATTTGATCTCCAGGATTCTGTGTATTTGTAAGGGAAGCAGTTGTGGCCTTCACACTACATCTTCCCATAGTATTATATGTAAGTATGCGGACAACATGCAGTTAATATATGAAAGGATGTTTCCCGACAAAAAAAAAAAAGCACTGCCACTCGATATAAAATAAAAACACACGCAAAAGGAGCACTGCCATGGATAACAAGGAACATATGGAAGGAGTAAAATAAGACACAAAAACATGAGATTTTAACCTTTTTTTTTTTGTCAATAAACAAATGATGAGATGGTCTTGTGGACCATCAATAAACAAAGGTTTAGGGCCAGGGCAAACCACCGAACTTAGCGGAGAAGAAAGGAGAAGTCTCTCCATTAGCAAGAGAGAATTGCAATCTCTACCAGTTATGTGATTTGGTGCTTTGCATCATTCACTTATAGTCTAGCCTGCCTGGTAGTAAGTAATTCCTGTTGGTGGAACTAGTATAGCAGGCTCTCTGCCTTGCAAGCATAAACACTAGCATGGACACCTCTTCTATTTTCACAGGTTATATTTCAAGGGGAACACCAAAGCATACATGAAATAGTGTTTAATCTATTCTATTGCTTACTCACTAATCAGAAAATCTGGGAGAAATTATGATGCATAATATGAACAGATTTGTGGAATGGATTCTTAACATCAGAACATTAAAGTAGCTTATTTCTGCTACACCAAATCAAACTAGAAGATAAATGATTCATCATTTCAATCACAAAGAAAGTAAGAAACTCACGAACGGTTTGATAAAAGCACTTCACTGATAAACTTGTCCAAATTAATAGATGATGAACCATTTGGAGCAGCAGCTTCCCCAGCTAACTTTTTCCATTCCATGGCCTTTTCTTTCATCTGCTTACCTTTCTGACCCTCCATGAGCTCTCTTACAAGGTTTTCCACTTCATCTCTCTTCACATCATTATCAATCTCCATGCCGACTCCCCATTCATTGCAGGTATATTTGCAGTTGGTCTGTTGGTCTGCAAAGAATGGCCAACAAAGCATTGGAACTCCAGCTGATAAGCTCTCAATAGTTGAGCCCCAACCACTATGAGTTAGAAACCCTCCAATTGATGGGTGGTTAAGCACTTCCTCTTGGGGACACCAGCTTGTGATATAGCTCCTTTCCTGAGTCGCTGCTGCAAATTCAGGTGGCAAGATTGCTGACTCGCCTTGAACAAGATCAGGCCTTATAATCCACAAGAAAGGGTGCTTGCTATTAGCCAGTCCCATCGCAAACTCGATCATCTGTTGCGGTGTCATCACTGTTACACTGCCAAAATTCACATAGACCACCGAATTGGGTTCATGAAAATCAAGCCATTGGAGACAAGCACCGTCTTCTTTCCAGAGATTGTATCCAACAGACTTCACACCATCCTCTTCCTGGAGTTGATTGATAAGCAACTGGAGAGGGCCAATGGCATAAACTCGAGGGTATATACTGGACAGTGCATCCAGAACCTCATGCTCTAATGCATCAAATGTATGGACAGCAATTGCAGAAGCCTTAGTAGTAATCTCAGTAGAAAAAATGACAAAGTTAAACACAGTCTCATTTGGATCTGTAGTTCGAAGAAAACTTGGCAGGTCCATAAGACGGATTCCTTTCATACCAGGAATCCAGTCAACAATTGTTTCCAGATAGCCATTGGTTAGATCACTCTCATCTGCAAAAAAAAACACATTTCACTAGCTAGAGTTAAAGCAGCTGGCATTATTTTATTTTGTCAACCCTTTTGAGTGGAAAACTTTTCTATCCAAGCTTCAAATGAATCCAAGCATGAAACAGAACAAATTTGTTCATCCACATTCTTCTTGTTCTTAGTTAACTAGCTTTCTGCCACTAAACTCAGTCTTAAAAGTTAAAAAAGGTCATTCATCTGCCACGGAAATCATACAATCATACAATATATCTAAGGGAATCTTACCCTCTAATGAAGGAGGTCAATGTAGGTCTGGTGGTGTGTAATGAGAACGATTTTCGAGTGGTTCGAATTCGTAATGGACAGACGTCTACTGACGGAGGAGGTTGGGGATTTACTTCTTTTGTAGCATAGGTATTCTCTTCAGAGGAAAACAAATGGGAGGTGATGGAGGTGTCACATCCATACAACTTGGCATTTAACTTCTGGTATTGTATTCGTCCCATAACCAGCAAGAATATGTTTTGCTGGAACGGCATTTTGTTTTTGAACAATGAATGGGATTGTTGCTTACAATCCCTTGGAACCAGAGAAATGCCATGTTATTAACAAGCCTAATGACAGTCACTTTGATTATGTTGCTTTTGGGGTTTGCCGCGGCTCTTTCCGGTTATTGCAGCAGTGTCTCTTTGACCGCAAGAAGATAGGTGGTGGCCGAGGGTATTTAAGAATTTGGCAACTAGAAGACTACGAGAAAGGAGAGTGCAGCTGCAAGAAGGAGATCTTCTAGAAAGAGTTGATCATGGAGAATGACAATGGTTATTTGCAAAACGAGATGTACCTCGACCGATGGCCGAGGATGCAAGTTTCAACATTGGACCCGGATGATGAGGATACCGTATACATTCATCAGTATTGCTACTACGGTGATGTTGAACGGGTTTTATCATGCAATTTACAGACTAAAAAAGTGAAAGCAGTAGACACAAGTCTAAGGCATCGACTTTGGAGTTGGGAATCCCATAACTTCTTTCAGTAAGTAATACCGGAGTGGCCTACACCACTTCCTCTGCTCCTGCAGAATGCCAATTCTCCCCAGTGAATTTGCAGGACTGTATTCAAGCCTTTTCTCTTTCGCATGGATATTCTTTTAGTTAATTATTAGTAGCTGTTGTATTGCTTTTGATCTGCAGTCTTTATGGTATGCAAACGCTGTGACTAGAGGATTGCAAGGCATGTCTAAAATCAGGGTAGCTAGTTTCTGATGCGTCGATGAGCTTAAAAGGCATGTTGTGTGAGTTAACATAAGTTAGCTGGAATATGATAGTATGCTTTGTAATGTTTTGTAGTTCAGATATGTTACCTTTTAGTGGAGCTAGTCCTTTCTCTTTGATGGCATGGAGTTGTTTGAATCCCATAAAGCCATAGGCACCCATGGTGGAATACACCGCACTGCGAATGCCAAGTTCTTCGGCAGCAATGATTGCAAACGGCATGTAAGGATCTGAAACAATGCAAGAGACTGGAGGAACCATTGAGGAAGCAGTGTTGTTGAGCTTGGCAAGAAGTTCTTGAAAGGGTAATAACATGTAGTCCCAGATGGACCTGCAAAGGGAAGGGACGTCTTGGGTGGCATCGATATCTGAAGGAGGCAGATCATCAGGAATGGTCTCAAAATGGAATGTTGGCAAGCCATCCAGGGCATTAGGTCCTCTTGCTTTCAGCAAACGATTGTGATTATACTCTGTGTTAACAAATGTTATGTGAAAACCTCTTGAGTGCAAGAGTTTTGCCAGTTTTAGCAGTGTCTTGATGTGGCCTTGAGCAGGGTATGGAACCAAAACTGCATGAGGTTTATCGGCTGCTGTCTTTGAATCCATCTCCTCGAACTCTTTGTGTTCTTGCTTCCTGTGGAAGAGTCACTCTGGTTTTACACTATGCTAAACAGTAAAAACATGGTTTTCTTTTCTCTTTGTTGCTTTGTTATTTTATGCTTATTATCAACTTGTTTCCCTTTTCTTATATCGTAAATGGGTAATTGGATCAACCCCACCAGTAATATCACACTGAGTAGTGGGGCACTATATTATGTTCTGGATTACATCACCAAGTAAATAAACATTTTCTCTGGATCCACATCGTTGTATTATCACAGTGACATATTGGATCATGCTGGAAGACACTGTCAATGATTGATACAGAAAAGGATTATGCCAATTATGTCTTACGCAACATACCTAAATATATAATAAATTTTGTCTTATGCAAGACATCAAAACCAAGCATTATTGAACTTCAAACTTTAGTACTTCACCTGGCAAAGGGTATCTCGTACCTTTCAGGCCCATTACGTATCTTTATCTTTTCTTACATCAATAATGCTCAAACATGGTCCTAGTCATGTCGAACCATATACAGATATGGAAAACTAAAACCTACATACATAGGCCATGTTATCAGGACAAGATAGCTAATACAGATCAGCAAAGGCCGTTCATACGAGAAAAACTTAGCCCACAATTGTTTCAGGATTTGAAGCTTCTTCACTTGTTTTGTTCACTTACTAGAAGAAGAGAACATCAACAGTGTGCCTAAATGAAACATATCAGCTGGTAAAGAAACATAGGAGAATCCTTGGCATTAAAAGTAGATTACACATGCGCATTAGTTTTTATTGGAAGCAAGAAGTTATCGAGTGCTGAGCTACTCCATGATAAACAAAAGAAATAATATAGCACTGTGGATTATGGACGAATCGTACCAACTAGCAATCACTACTCAATTATCTAATTAACAAAAAGTAAGCCTAAATGAAAAATGGTCAATAAGGCCAAAAAGATCCTGATCATAGAACTTTAACTCCTGTTCCCAGCAAGCCGTGTTCCCAATAGAGTTTCTCAACTGAACAAGAAATGCTTCCCAAAGAGCAAAAACATTTACATCATTGAAAAGGTCTTGAAAATTTGGGTTCCACAATTGGGATGTGGATCCAAGCAAGCATCAACAAGCACATCCACCGGACTGTGGCTGAGATTGTGATGCGGTACCAGAGGTAGACTTAAGATTCACATCAACCATGTCTTCTTGCTTTGTTGAAGAAAGTGTTTCCATTCCTGGTAGGGCTGCGGCGATTTTCCGGAACAATGGCTAAACAATTTTCAAACAAACAAGTGAAGGCTTAATCAACCAAAAATTTCACAAGATCTAAACAATTTAGAAATTATACCACATTAATGCATGTGTTTAGGAGGTACAGAGAATATACCAGCCAAGAGAAGAAAGGCTGCTGTCAAAAGAATAAATTATTACTCCTAGTTAACCCATAGGGAAAAACAATTCACACTCCCTCCCACAAACCTATACCATCCTAATGACCCAACAACCTTCCGCAAGCAGAAGCAGAGAATAGATGAAAAACCTCTTAGGATATGTGATCCAATATCATCAAACAAAATGACTAAACCACACAGATAATGGCAAAAAGAATTAGCAATTAATTTATTCCTCATAAGGGTTAAAAAGGGGAAAGGGAAAGTTACGATCTAGGTTGGTGCCATTCGGATTGCAGAAATTTATTGGCTATCTGATATTTTTTCCCCGGCTCAGTAACTATTTTCTATAACTAGAAAAGATGTTTCTTGAAGCATAATTGATTGCATCTTTAATCTTGGGGATAAAGTTGACATCTCAAAGGAAGCACATCAAGCTAAGAACATACCTTTATATTAAAACCAGCTTTAGCACTAGTTTCGATGAACATGACATTCAGCTCACGAGCTTTAGCTTCTCCTTCTTCTATAGAAACTTGCCTGTGGAATCATTCATAGGAGAATTTATTAGCATATGGACTGTACAACTCAAAATCCAACTTGTCAAATTTTCAGAAGCAACTAGCATTGAATATTATAATCAAGAGTATCTATCTGTGCTTCTGTAGAGAGCAAAGACTACCAAGCAGCAGAAATGATCCAAGTAGATCAAGGTTGATAACGAACACTCACCTCTTCTCCACAAGGTCAGTTTTGTTTCCAACAAGGACAATGATGACATCAGTGCCTCTCTCAGTGCGAACTTCTTCAATCCACTTTGAGGTGTTTAAGAAAGATTGTCGGCCTAAGACATGAGGCATCAAATCAGGAATATCCATGAGGCAATGACAGAATGATAACAAAAAGTAGCAAAGTTGAACGCTTTAAAAGGAGATACAAGAAGAATGCAGCAATCCTAGGGGCTTACAGTGTCTGACTTGCACAATAACCATCCTGGACATAAATATATTTAAATGCTAAAAGAGAAAAGAGGCAGACACAAGGTCAATGAGTTAATACTGAGTCCAAACCTCAGCAAAAGCATATAACAAAAGGAGTTTGTGACCTTAATGGACTAACAAGCCAATGACACTACGAAGAATAAGCAGCTTGCACTTGATCGCTTACTTAGCAATAGAAGTTATTTAACTCCTAAGAAATGCAAGAAAAATTAATCTGGATAAGTAACTTGCAGTGTAAGGAAACAGTTCAACTAACAACTAAAAAGTTGCTTACTTGCAACGTCATATACGATAACAGCAACAGAGGAATCTCGAATATAACTTGGAATAAGACTTCTGAATCTTTCTTGTCCAGCTGTATCCCTGCAGCCACATAACTAAGTGTTAATAAACCACACACATCAAAAGGAGGAGAGTTTTGTCTTCCCATGAAATAGATGCATCAACATTGTAATCTAGCATATGATAATTCTCAGTTACAACACTGCACAGAAGGCTGCTTATTTCAATTCAACGTAAAAGCTTATGACATTGCATCTGCATTCTTACATATACATCTCTCTTGCTCATAAATCCACACAGATCTACTTCCCACATACTATAGGCATAGCTTTTATACGACGATGCTAAATTGGATTTTGTAACTCAACACTGCTATTGTATACCCTGTAGAGTATTAGTAAAGTGAAAGTATTTCAAAGGCTATTGCAACCTCTCCCTCAGAAGATAGTGCTCATATGAGAAAACAAAGTCAACATCAAAATTAAGAACAATTTTCCAAGCTACTTCCACTGATAATCTGTTGCATTCCCTTCCTAAAGCAAAATATGAAGATGCTCAAGAGATATTGTGTGTTTTGCGTCCATAAACAATAGATGCCCGTGAACTCAGAATGCTAGGAGGTCAGCAGTTAGATTGAAAGCCTTGCATTGGCTAATACAAACAGGTTGTCTTTCTTTTAAATTATCTGGAGGCTTTCCACATACCTCTCTTCTAATCAACTTAGTACTTGAGGGTGTGTGCTTAGATTTATGACTAACTTGAATTGAAAAGTAAAAAAGAAGAGGAAACTATGAGGACCAAAAATTGTTTCTTCATTTTTAAAATATAAGTGACGGCAAAGACATGAAGTTATGAGCTGCAAGTGAGACTTTTAAATTCTTTTAAACTAGAAATGAATATTCCCAAAGAACAATACTTTTAGGCAAACAACTGGGATAAAAGCTGGATGATCCTGAGGTAGCAACCAAGAGATAAGAAACACAAGTAGAAAACCGTCTGTTTTGCTATATAATAGACTGTCTTTCCTTTTCAGAGTTATCTTCTCAAGTTCCACATATTTCCCCAAACTACATATCCCTTTTTATCAAGAGAAATGCTTCCCCAAAAAGCACAACATACAGGATTTGGGATCAGATGTTCATTAAAAGATTTGAGCAAAATATTCTAGAATAACATTAAACAACAACAAAGATGCACTATCACATATCTGTGAAAAAGATAACATATTCGAGTTTATGAATCTCACCATAACTGCAAACGAACAGTTCGATCTTCCAGGTACATGGTTTTTGATAGAAAATCAATGCCAATCGTAGCCTGCTCATATATTCAAAAAAAGGTTTTGTCAGATCACCGTAGAAGCCACATAAGATATCAATTTTTCCAGCTACTGCATAGCGTGTATACAAAAGCAATAATCTGTGATTCCAAAAGGCAGAGTGACTTCCTGAGGAAGTCCGGGAATGATAAATCCACATATTAAATCATCGAGGAAGTTACATCAAAATTGAAGGGCGCTACCTTACCGCGTGTAGTTCATGGAGAAAGTTTATTAGATCAAACCAAAAGCAATTCAGGGAATGCTACAAAGAGGACATACGAAGCTCCCAAAACTGGACATGGGAACACCAGAAATCGATCGTTCTTAGTATCATTCACAAGATCATCGCGGCAAAAAGACGAAGAAAAGGAAGATCTTGTCATTAGAATAACATTCAAAGTTTTGATCTTTCCTTCCATTTGACGTTTTCCTCCAAAACCCACAAAAGGGTATCCCAAAAACACCACAAACAATCAAAAACAACAGAAATCAACCGGTAAAACCAAACCCAACAAAGGCTCGATCAGGATCAAACACTTCAACGAACAAAACTTATTCAACCAAACAAGGTGAGACATCAAAATTGAAGAACGTAAAAGGTAGTGATCTAACAACATATCGGGTTTGTTTGTTTTAATCTGGGAAGGAAATATACCTGGTAGGTGTTATCAAACTTATCATACATGAAGCGGGTGATGATGCTTGTTTTGCCCACCGATTGGTCGCCTAAGAACACCAGCTTGTACTTGGCGAGAGCAGAGACTGGTGCCATTTTGCCTAGATCTCTAAATTAGCCAATCAAAGAAGGGAGAGAAAAAGAGAAAGAGAGAGAGAGAGCGAAGAGAGAGAAGTTGTGTGCGTGGTTATGGTGATGGTCTGTCAAAATGGTTTCTTCATTGGCGTTTTTGATCTAGTTTGGAAATAGCCGAGAAGGCAGGTTTTGGTATTTTTGCTTCTCGGGCGACGGGTCGGCTCTGATCTTATTTGTTTTCTCCATACGTTATTCTTTTTTCCTTTTGGGGTATTTTTACACGTATTTGCGTAGTATGGCACAAAAGTGTTAGCTTAAAATTCAAGGATACAGTGATATAACTTGAAGTGTTAACGGGAAAAAGGCAAAAGGAAAGGAAAGGTAATTAATTACGAGGAGATTTGTGGATTATCGTTTTGTGAAAGTTCTAAAAGTCTATTCACAATAAATTGGGTAGGAAAAATGTACTTTAAGTAAAAAAAATATTATTTTGATGGGAAATTTTGGTAATATCAATGAGGTTCATTTTTTGATTTTGATTGATATGGTTTATTTTATTGACTTCAATATGTTAAGAATTAGTGTTATTTTGGGGGTTCCATTAAGGCTTGAATTTTTAATATATATTAGAGTATTCAAATAAAAAAATATAAGTTATATCAAAAGATAAAAAAAATATAATAATTAGAATAAAGATATTGAAATATTTTTATTAAACATTGAGCTATAGTTGAAAATATAATTTTCCATGATTTTTAAAAGACAATTGCTCCATATATTGATTTTGAGATGTTTATTATTGAAGATAAATATATTTAAATGTTCTCAAATTTGTCAATCTATCTATATCTATATCTATACTATATTATACATAGAAGTGTGAACTAAGAAAAAGTAGCAAATTGGCATAATTACCTCTAATTAATATATAAATACAAGAAATAATTCTACCAATCTATTCAATACCAAAAAATAATGATCAATAAAATTGTTGTCTTGTAACTCCAATAATTTCTATTCTTACTATTACATAATGAACTTTTAGAATTAAAAAAAACATATTGCACTATGTTACGCTAAAATAATATATATCAACAAGAAACAATAAAGAAGGGAATAGGAAAAAAAAAAAAAAGAGCACATAGCATTAGTCTATGGGGATGGTAATGGAAGTCCTATTAAAAGAGTCAACCGTGGATGGACGACACGTCACACGCAGTTCCGTTCTCCAAACTATGCACCGCACGTGCAAAGCCCAGATTTTCACTTCGCAGAAGAAAGGGTTTTAGAGCCAGGGTTTGCCTCCCCATCCTCCTCCTCCTCCTCCCTCTTCAACTCTCGCTCCATTCTCTTCACACCCCCAAGCCGGTGTCGTTTTCGTGCCTCGGGTTCATCCATGGTGTGTTCAACTATAAGGAGAAGCATTTGTTTCGTGTAAGAACTCTGAAAAGCTCAAAAGGCACACCCTTTTCAGTCTTCGTTTCCACTTTGAATTCATTCATTTAGCTTTGAATTTTACAAGCGAAACCAACTTTCTGGAACTGGGTTTTACTTCATTTTGCTGTTTGTTTACTTTTTAAGTACCTTTGAGTGAGGAAATGACCTAAAGAATCCATCTTGAAAATCCACCATCCTCCAAATGCGTCGCTGCTTTGCCTTACTCACTCACAGGATTCTCACCAATACCAATCATGTCCCCTACACCTCCACTTCCAGTAGGTTTTTATGCTCTGGGTTTTATCCATTTAGTTCTAGGAGTAATGGGTTTGCCATGTTTCGGTTACTTTCCTATGGTCCGGTGCACCGGCGATCGCCGGATCCCGATGACCCGTCGAACCTGATGAAGGAAGATGGTGTCTCGGTTTGCTGCCAGATGTGGATTGAGAATTTCCGTCAGCCGGATAGGACAGTGAACAATTTGAGTTCTTACCTTCGCCGGTTTGAGTTGTGGGTGCTGGCTTATCAGAAAGTGTGTGCTGATGAGATGGGGGCGTATATGCCGCGTAGTGCGATACAGAGGTCGGCATTGGAGGATTTATTGGCGCTTAGGAATGCTGTTCTTGATGATAGGTTTAAGTGGGGTGCGAGGTTGAAGTTTTTCATCAAGTCTCCCAAGGATAAGACAGAGTATGAGTCTTTGTCCAAGAGGAAGATCAGGGCTCTTTTGACGACCACACAGCCAGCTGCATTTCAGGATAAGATAGTCCAGGAGGTGCTGTTTATGATTCTGGAGCCAGTGTATGAAGCTCGATTCTCGCAGAAGTCTTTTGCATTTCGGCCTGGTAGAAATGCGCATACTGTGATTAGAGTGATCAGGAGGAATTTTGCAGGGTATTTGTGGTACTTAAAAGGGGATTTGAGCACGGTTTTGGATGGGATGAAGGTCGGTGCGGTGATAAGTGCTTTGATGAGGGATGTGAGGGATAAAAAGGTGATTGATTTGATTAAGGCGGCATTGACTACTCCAGTGATTACAAGCCGTGTGGAAGAGCCAAAGAAGAAGAAGAAGAGGAAGTACCAGAAGAAGAGGGTTTTAGCAGAGGATGAGCCGAAGCCGGATCCGTATTGGTTGGAGACTTTTTTCGGATTTGCACCGGAGGAGGCAGAGAAGGTTCCTAATTGGGGGCATTGTGGGATTCTTAGTCCTCTTTTGGCTAATATCTGCCTTGATGAGTTGGACCGGTGGATGGAGGGTAAGATTAAGGAGTTCTATCATCCTTCCAAGAGTGATGTCATATGGAATGCTCCTGAAGGGGAAGCAGAACAAGGAAATACTTCTTGGCCGGAATTTGTGCCAACAAGTGGACCAGATAAGACACGGAAAATGGATTATGTGAGATATGGAGGTCACATTTTGATTGGTGTGCGAGGACCCAGAGGAGATGCGGCTACATTGAGAAAGCAATTGATTGAGTTTGTTGATCAGAAATATATGCTCAAGCTTGACAATGAGAGCCTGCCAATTGAACATATAACGAAGGGTATAATGTTTCTTGATCATGTGTTGTGTCGAAGAGTTGTCTATCCAACTCTCCGATACACAGCCACTGGGGGGAAGATCATTAGTGAAAAGGGTGTGGGGACACTTCTGTCAGTCACTGCAAGCTTGAAGCAATGCATCAAGCAATTTAGGAAATTGGACTTTCTGAAAGGGGACAGGGATCCCGACCCACAGCCCTGTTTCCGAATGTTTCATGCAACTCAAGCTCACACGAATGCACAGATGAACAAGTTTTTGTCAACAATGGTTGAGTGGTATAGGTATGCTGACAATCGGAAGAAAATTGTGAACTTTTGTTCTTACATTTTGAGGGGTTCACTTGCTAAGCTTTATGCTGCCAAATACAAGCTTCGGTCACGTGCAAAGGTATATAAGATTGGTTCCAGGAATCTAAGTCGTCCTTTGAAGGAGAAGAAGGGGGCATCTCCTGAGTATCACAACTTGCTGAGGATGGGTCTTGCAGAGTCAATTGATGGGCTTCAGTATACCAGGATGTCACTTGTCCCTGAAACTGATTACACCCCTTTTCCAAGTAATTGGAGACCTGATCATGAGAAGGCATTGGTCGAGTATATAAAACTCGATGATCCAAAAACTTTGGAGGAGCAACGGAATTGCATTAAAGAGCAAGGTCTGGTTTCACCCCAGGATTACGTATCAATGCTTGTTTGGAACTACAAGAGAAATGCTATTGCGATGGATCAGCTTTCCCTCATCAAAAGTAGTGCCAGTAGCACAGAAAAAGAGCCCCAGTTATTTTTGGGTTCTGGTCAGGAGATTGATGATAAGAAAAGCAAAGACGAGGAGGATCATGATGATGAGTTTCATATGGCACAAATGTAAGATGCCTTGTATTCTATTATCTTAACAGGTTAAGTTTGTGTAGTTGGGATGAATTCTGTTTAGACAAACCAAAGCAGAATGATTTATTCTGCAATAAGCTAAAGTGCCTCAAGGTTGAGAAACTACAGAGCTTCTTGTAAAAATTTAGATACATTTATCCAATTTTGAGTTTGATACTCTGTTGATTTGCCTCTTCATTGAAAACCGGTTGACAAACTTGTTTGGCAATTTTTTTTTTTTATTAGCATGCCAACTGATAGCCCCAACTGCCTAACCATATGTAAGCGCATACAAACAACGCATAACATTGTAGTACAGAGTGGATGCTCTGTTGCTTCTCCAAAACTCCATTAAGAACTTAAGTACAGGTCGCATTCTTTGTACAGGAAGTTTTCTCAATACAGGAACCAATATTGTACATCTTCCATTAAAACTGTGGCACAAGGCTTTGACATCATACTGATCTGATGTAAGAGGTTTACAGCTTTCAAATAGCATTTATTCATTCATTTAAACCATTTTTTTGGTGATTCGACCATAATGAGTAACTAGCAAGTTTAGCTGCAATGTTTTGTCATTTGGTTTTCACCATCTTGTTCTCCAATTTCTTTTTGTAACTTGCCAAAATCTGTAATCTCCACTAAATGTAACTCACACTGGACCAATGTGATATCATCTCTTAGTAACTTCAACAAGAAGGAACTTCACCAATAATTTTAGGTAAGATAAGAGGAAGCATCATTAAATTGGAATACGGTTCAGTAAGCACAACGATTCATGTTATTGTAGGGAAACTGGATGGACAACAGAATTTCCACACAAGACATAGTTAGGGAGCTAGACGACCGTGGAAGCTAGACAAGACAGAAAACCATGTTGACAGTGTGGGCAATATATGTAGTTGAACTTCTGTGATTACAAGGAACCCAGGAAATATTGAAAGTAAGTCTCAGATTTAATTATTACATGGGCATTTCTCTCTCACTGCTTGATATCTTGGAGTAGTCTGATTCTTCTTCTGCTGCTGTTCCATCCTCTTGATTTATCTTATTGATTTAGTCCCCTGCTGATCATCGTTGATGTCTGCCTCCGATAATAATACCTCTAATGAAGTATCACCCTGCTTAAAGTAAAAGTGTCAACTTTTTACATAAACAGCAGCTTTTTACTAGAATTCGTGCAAAGCAGTAATCTTCCTGATATCGGCATACGTAGTCACCAAAATTATAAGGATTTGTTAGCGTTCATGAAAACATATCATTAAGAAATTGAGATAGTCAATGAAATCTTACCTCTTGGATAACACATCCAACATGAGCAACGAACACACGATCTTCCCTCCAGCACCCCTCACACAAGTAAACAGGATGATTCGGGTTTCTTGGTTCCTCACAAGCATTGCAATAATATTCACCAGAATCATAGTCCTCATGGAAAGAACTCCTAAGAGTAAGGGGATCAACATGACAACTATGCTTAACTATTGTTGGTAGAGGGATGCATTTGGGATGTACATTAAGGTCACACTCCGCACAACGGTAGAAGGAGTCACTAAATGTATTTGAACACTTGCAGCACCAAAATGTGTTCTTTACACCATCACCCCGAAACCATAAATCGCATGCCGCAAAAGAATAAAGATTGTGCTCATGGAACTCAAGTTTCAGAGGGGAGGTAAGATCAGTTGCACACTTGGCATGGAGGAAAAACTGGCATTCGGAACAGGAATACCCCACATATGATATTTTTGATCCACAAACACTGCAACTTTTTCTTCGGTTATAAAAACTTTGAGCAAATAAATGATGTGGGAGGTGATATGATGGTTCTATTTCTAGCTTCATTTCCAAACATGGCTCGTGGACCAAGAACTGACAAAGCCTGTCTAAGCAACAATACAGCGAACCCGAAATTGGCAACCGGCATACCTCACAAGGTATTCCAAGCTCACTGCTACATTTCGCCTGGGTGAGGTCATGGGGGTGACTGAAATGTTGAATCTTGACTTGAGGATGCTTCTCACTGAAATTTTGATACTGATCATCAGTCAAAAAGGCACACTCCACATCAAGAACGTAAGAGCATTCGAGACATTTATAACGGAAGTTATTGCAAATATTTCTGCAAAGACGACACATATCTATTCGTCCAAAAATTGTTGCAGGCAGACGGCTGGGAAGGGGGTTTCTCCTGCGAAGGAGGTGCCTGTGAAGGGGGTGGCTAATGCTTTTGGGGAAGGCAGTACAAGCTGGATGAAAATGAATGTTGCAGAATTCACAACCGTACATTTTACCACCTTGGATCTCTGTTTCACACTTGTAGCAGTTTGTAACCTCCAATCCTTCTTTGGCATAAAAAGTTAACTGATGGTCATGACTTTCAATCTGCAACGAAAGAAAATTCAAGAGTGAATCTGGAGCTTGAATGTATTTGTTCCATGTACTATGACAACATAGGATAAGTAATGACATAAAACTTCCAATCGTAGATAGAAGAATAAGAGAGACCAGAAATTGTTGTAAAAAGGAGGGGAGGGGATGTTTCTTACCTCATGAGTCTGGGTCATCTTTAAGTCTCCATTTTGCTCTCCTTCTTCGTCTGCCCTTACTGCAGGTTCTATAACTTGCAAGACCTTGCCATCTGCTATCCGGCGAGAGGTCTTCCGGAAGGATTCATCATCTTCCTGGTCATCAGAGATTACACATTCTATATGTGCAGTGTATGGAACATCCTCTGGGCATTCCTCGCAGAAATACAGAGGATAGTGTCCGTTTCTTGGTTCCCCACAACAATAGCAGATATACACACCGGAGTCATCTTCCCGGAATGAGTCCTTGAGAGTGAGGGGATGGAAGTGGCACTCGTGGTCAACCTTTGGTGGTAGATTCATGCATTTTGGGTGGAGACTGAACTCACAGCCCAAATCCAAACACAGATAGAAAGCGCCCTCGCAAAACTGTTCACACTTGTTGCATTTAGATGCAGAGCCAATGGATTCGGGTGGCACAAAGTAATATAGATCGTGGTGGTGGTGGGAATTGAGTCTCAGGGGAGTTGTTTGCTCCGTCAAATTATTATTAGCACACAACATATGGATAGTAAACTTACAAGAAGAACACGCATACTGTAGGCCGTGCTTGCTCGTTTTGCAAGCAAAACATCTTTCTGACATCACCCTACAGGCCTGAAGAGGGTGAGGATGATAAGGGTGTTGTATTTCCTGCTATACTTGTAAGCAGGATTTGTGAAGGAACAAGCCGCATTCTATGCATCCGTAGCAAGCTTCATCAGATGAAAGGAGCAAATTGCATGCGGCACATTTATGATCGGCTATATACAAGAGGACAAGCTTATGTGTGTCCAAACAATGTTCAACTTCTGTTGTTGTTATGAGATTGTTGTTCTTGCTCTGCTGCTGATGATCCCAACTACTACTTCTGGTCTGAAGTGCACAGTTCACGTCAAGATTGATCCTGCACTTCCAGCAGCTGTACGTAAACCCCGTATCCCAATAATTTCTGCAGCAATTGCAGACGAACCCCTCTGAGTTGCTAACACTGAGGATTAGAGGGTGGCCATCATTAGTAGAGTGAAGTGGGTTACTGTTTAGCTCAGTGGGAAATTCAAAGCATGATTTATGGAGGATATAACCTTCTTCACAGAATTGGCAAAAATAGGCTGGACCTTTTACGATTTTATCACAGCACCCATCGCATTCTAGTTGCATGTGTGTTGGCATCAGAGGCTTGAGAATCTCCTCGATCTCCTCATAAAATGTCAAGTCATGATTGTGGCTAAAATGCTTTGTACCCATCTTGATCTTCCTGGTCTAGGAGAGTTGGGGTTATGAAATTAGTTGAAGCCTAATTATTCAAGATGGAATTTATGGCTGAGTAGTATTATACATAAACTGGAAGAAACTGAGAAGAATGATCACAACTTCACTGCACTTGAACATGAACACTTAGTTGACCAAAATATAGGATGACCCATTCAGATATGGACCTACACAAAAATACAGAAGAATATTAGTCATACATAAGGGCATATAATTAAAAAGGTACATAAAAGATTGAGTTCAAAATACGAGCTAGCGTGCAACCTTGTTCTAGTTGGATTGTAACTTTTTTTTTTTTTCGTTTATACAATTAAGTTTTAGTTACAGGAATGCGATCTTCCACCTACTTGATTAGGACCTTTTCATTTAGTTTATGCATATTATGATTTTATTTTCATCGTGTACACACTTGAACACTGATCCAGAAAATCATAAAAAAAAAGGGTAAAGAAGCTGAAGAAATATGAAGTCGCCTTGCTGCAGAAATTGACCATAGTGTATACGTTAGCTTTAAACTGAAAGAAAGCTCCGCTGGTTTGGTGTAACCCGGAAATATTCCTTGAATCAGTTGTTAGTTTTCTGGTTGTATAGTACTCGAAAAATTGGACATTTAATAGGTTGAGCCTGTTTGTTATCATATTGGCCTTGTCAGATATTATTTCAACATTTTTCTCTTAATTCGCTCAATCTTTTTGTTTTTAACCACTCAGAGAGTAACAATGAGTTGAAACACAAAACAATTATCACTTGCATCTTCCAAAATATAATATACAGATTTATAGATTTATTGGCCAAGGTAGTTGCAACTCGCATACAACTTGTTACGACAACTTACACCAGCAGACCACAAACCAAATAACATAAAGAATTAAAATGTTGTAATTTTCTAGCAGCTTGATCGTACTCCTTAGTCCTTACACCCCTCCATGAGCAAGTTGTTTTTCAACTTCAACTTTAGCTTGAACTTGTTTTCAGTCAAGACTTTGTGAATAGACCTGAAATCTCTTCTTCTAACTTTTTCTTTTTCTTTATGGAGCGCCTTCTAATATAGTTTGAGAGTTGAAATATCAAACAAAACATAGAACTCCAATTTCTTTTCGTAACTTGCCAAAATCTGTAGTAGTGACCAAACTTATAAGGATTTGTTTAGTGTTCATGAAAACATATCATTAAGAAAGTGAGACAGTGAATGAAACCTTACCTCTTGGGTAACACATTATGCAGTTATTTCGTTTCCTGTTGATCATTGTCGATTTCTGCCTCTTGTTCAAACACTGATCCAGACATCTTCTCAGGATCGCTTTCCGCCTCTAGTTCAAGCAGTGATCCAATCATCGTCTTAGAAGAATTGCTTTGCCTCCAATATATTACCTTCAATGGAGTATCACCCTGTTAAAAGGTAAACATGTCAACTTAATCAAAAAAACAGCAGCTGGCTTTACGTGAATGCAGGCTTGCAGTATCGGTGCTAATGAATTTTTTACTGCAATATTATAAATGTGTTTAAAGCAAGAATCTTCCTGATAATAAATTCCCCTACATTGTTACCAAACTTATAAAGATTTCATGGAAACATATCGCTAAGAAAGTTAGAGACATCAATGAATGGAAAATCGTACCTCTTGGTCTTGGAGAATGCATCCAACATGAGCAACAAACACGTAACCCTCACTCCAGCATTCCTCACACAAATAAACAGGATGATTTGGGTTTCTTGGCTCCTCACAGGCATTGCAATAGTAAACACCAGAATCGTCCTCATGGAAAGAACCCCTAAGAGTAAGGAGATCAACATGACAACTATGCTTTACTAGTCTAGGCAGAGGGATGCATTCCAAATGTATACTAAGGTCACACTCCACACAGCGGTAGAAGGAGTCTCCAAATGTAAGATTACACACGCGGCACCGAAATCCCTTCTTTTCATTATCATCCTCTAACCATAAATCGCATGCTGCGAAAGAATAAAGATTGTGCTCATGGAACTCAAGTTCCAGAGTGGATGTAAGAACAGTTGCACACTTGACATGGAGGGAAAACTGGCATTGGATCTCCGAACAAGAATACCCGACATATGATATTCTAAATCCGCAGACACCGCAAATTTTTTCATTGCCATGGAAGTCTTTTGCAAGCAACCGGTGTGGGAGGTGATATGATGGTTGTATTTGGGGCTCCATTTTCAGACATGACTCGTGCAGGAAGAACCGACAGTCCTCGTCTAAGCAACAATACGTCGAACCTGAAATTTGCAATCGGCAAACGTAACAACGTTCTTCAAACTTACTGCTAATTTTTGCAAGGGTGAGCTGGTGACTGAAATGTTGAATCTTGACTTCAGGATGCTTCTCAATGAAATCCTGACACTGATCATCAGTTAAAAAGGGACATTCCTCATCAAGAGTGTAACGGCATGTATCGCATTCATAACTGGACCCATAGGAAATATTTCTACAGAGACCACATATATATTCGGCTCTACGGTAACTCTTATGTAGAGGGTGTTTGTGAAGGGAGTGTCTAATAATTTTTTGGGGGAAGGTAGTACAAAATGGATGAAAATGGAAGCTGCAGACTTGGCAAGTGTACATTTTATCCCCGCATGAGATCTTTTTTTCACACTTATAGCACATCGTAGCCTCCATTCCTTCTTTGGCATGAAAAGTTAACTGATGATCATGACTGTCAATCTGCAACCAATTAGGGAATTCAAGTGTAAATGTGGGGGTTGAATAATGTATTTGGTCGATGTACTATGAATCTGTATAAAGATACATCAGAAATTGCAAAAAGGAGGGAAGGGGATGTCTCTTACCTCATGAGTCTGGGTCATCTTCAAGTCTCCTTTTTGCTCTCCTTCTTCGTCTGCCCTTACTACAGGTTCTATAGCTTGCAAGCCCTTGCCATCTGCTATCTGGCGAGAGGTCTTCTGGAAGGATTCATCATCTTCCTGCTCATCATCAGAGACTATACATTCTATGTGAGCAGTGTACGGAACTTCCTTAGGACATTCCTGGCAGAAATACAGAGGATAGTTCCCGTTTCTTGGTTCACCACAAGCATGGCAGATATACTCCCCCGAGTCATCTTCCCGGAATGAGTCCTTGAGAGTGAGGGGATGGAAGTGGCAATCATGGTCAACGTCAACCTTTGGCGGTAGAATGCATTTTGGATGGGCATGGAAGTAACATTCAAAACACACATAGAAAGCGCCCTCGCAAGGCTGGTCACACTTGTCGCATTTACGTCTAGAGTCATCAATGGAATCAGGTGGCACAAAGCAATATAGTTCGTGGTGGTGGTGGGATTTGAGTCTTAAGGAAGTTGTTTGCGCTGTCAAGTTATTAGCACACGGCATATGGAGACTGAATCCACAAGATTCAGAACACTCATATAGTAGCGGAGGCGTTGCCATTTTGCAAGCAACACAATTTCCATACATCGTCGAGATGGCATAAAGAGGGTGAGGATGATAAGGGTGTTGTATTACCTGCGGTACTTGTAAACAGGATTCGTGAAGGAACAAGTGGCATCGTATGCAGCCATAGCAAGCATCATCAGATGAAAAGAGCACATTGCATGCGGAACATTTTTGGTATGAATTAGTTTCACCAGGAAGGAGCACATTGAGCACGCCACTGTTACTACCGCCATTATACAAGAGGACAAGCTTATGTGTGTCCAAGAAATGTTCAACCTCAGTTACTAGGTTGTTGTTCATGCTCTCCTGATGATGATCGGAACTACTACTCTTGATATGAAGTGCGCAATTGACGTCAAGATTGATCCTGCACTTCCCACAGCTATACTTAAAGCCTTCAAGCCAGAAATTTCTGCAACAATTGCAGACGAACCCCATTCTGTCGCTAACACCGAGGATGAGAGGGTGGTCATCATCAGTACAGTGAAGGGCGGTATTATTTAGCTCGGTGGGCAATTCAAAGCATGATTTGTGGAGGGGATAATTGTCACAAACTTGGCAAAAATAGGCTGGACCATTTACCACTTCATCACGGCATTCATAGCATACTGTTTGCAGGTCTTGACAATTGTATTTTGATATCAGATGCTTGACTATCTCCTCTGCCTCCTCATAAAATGTCAAGTCATGATCGTGGCTAAAATGCTTAGTACCCATCTTGATCTTCTTCTTGGTCTTGGAGAGTTGAGATTATGAAATTAAAGCCTAACTACTCAAGATGGAAGCCTAATAGTTTGTGTTTATTTTTGTCTTACAGGAGTATACATATATAGCTCATAGTACTCTTAATCATACACAATTTGGAAGAAACTGAGAAAGGATGAGAGCAATTAGTTGACCAATTAGGAAGGACGATTCCGTTCAGATCCAGATGCAGAAAAATACAGAAGAATATTATAAGTCGTCACACATAAGGACATACAAAAAGGTACATAATAATTGAGTTTAAATACCAGCTAGCTAGGGTGCAACCTTGTTCTAGTTGGATTTTGACTTTTTCCACTTATACAATTAAGTTTTAGTAACAGGAAAACGATCTTGCACCTGCTTCATTACGACTTCTTCATTTAGTTTATGCATATTGTAATCATATTTTCGTCGTGTACAAATTTGAACACAGTGATCCAAAAAAATCATTAAAAGAAGGGTAAAGAAGCTGAAGAAAGAAATAATGGAAGTCTTCTTCCGGTTTCTTCTGGTGTGCAGGCTTATGCAGCCATATTTTGATTAGGATCTTTCAATTTCATTTAGTTTATGCGTTATTATAATCATATTTTCATGGTGTACACATTTAAACAGTGATCCAGAAAATCATAGAAAAGGGTAAAGAAGCAGAGGAAACAAAGCTTGTTAGCTCCAATAGTGATAGTGATAAATGCATGGAGTATCATACTCACAAAAATGGGTGGAGCATCAAAAAAAAAAAAAAACTGTCTTAAAAATTTAAAATGCAAAAGGCAAAATAATTTAACTCTTGTGAAACAACAAGAAAACACAGCAGAAGCAAGTCGTCAGTTTTCCATTACAATTTCTCTCCCTTTGTGCTTGTCTTCTTGGAGTAGCATGATTACTTCTTCTTCTGTTTAGTACTCCTCTTGACTTTTTATCTCTAATGATCTAGTCTCCTGTTTATCATCCTTGATTTCTTGGCATTCCATTGAGGAACACATAATTTGTATCTTATATAACCCGAGGGTCGAGAAACAGATAACAATGGTGAAACTTACATTAGCCTGAAAGGTTCCAATGTGGCAAATCTTTCACAGAAACGTGCAAATCTGTAGCAATTAAAATGCATCAAGACTTTGAACATGAATATGAGAAAACCTTAGAAAAGAACTTATGAGCATGACTTCTAATCTGAATTGCAGTTTTGGTCCCAACATGCTTCTGTCACTAGATTACTAAATAAAATCATATTCATGATTAAGAATTTACTGAGGAGAAAAGATGGATTAGTCAACTAATATTACCTGCTATCCTTCTCCAAGCCCGACCATGTAGCTTCAAAGTTTCATCAAAGGAACTTCTTGTGCTCGATCTTGTCTGTCCATCTTGACAAATTCTCACTCTCGCACTAAGAAACAAACCAAGAAACCACAAAAAAACACAACTGTAAATAACATCAAACTGAAAGCAGGAAGCCAATTCAATAGAGAAGCATCCAAGTAGAAGAAACTTAAACAAAATTGTACAATAAAGGGCAAACAAACATTACCTTATTCAATGTGCCAACCCTGAGGGGCGTGGCTACGGGCGGAGAAAATGAGTGAACAGACTCGCGATCCGAGCTGAAGAGGATTACGACATCGGGGGAGGACGAGAAGGCGGCAGAGGAGGACGACAAAGAGGCGGAGGAGGAGGCGGAGGAGGAGGAAGATGAGGAGGCGGAGGAGCAGTATGACGAGGAGGCGGCGGAGGAGGAGGAAGACGAAGAAAAGGAGGCGGAGGAGGCGGAGGAGGAAAGACGGGGGCTTGGCTGTAGGTGAGATCAAGCGGAGGCGGTAGAGAGAGCAACGGTGGAAGAAATGGTGAGCAGATGACCGTTGAGAGCTGAGAGATTATCATTTTTTCTTATATATGTTAGCGATTCTGCCTAAAGTGTTTTGAGCTTTAAAGAAAGATCAGAGTCTAATTGATAAACCATAAACTCAGTCTAGAAAAAACCATACCTCTTCTCCAATAACGCATCCAACATGAGCAACGAACACGCGTTCTTCCCTCCAGCATTCCTCACACAAATAACAAGGATGATTCGGGTTTCTTAGCTCCTCACAAGCATTGCAATAATATTCACCAGAATCGTAGTCCTCCTGGAAAGAACTCCTAAGAGTAAAGGGGTGACAATGACAACTATCCTTAACTATTTTCGGTAGAGGGATGCATTCGAGATGTATACTAAGGTCACACTCCATACAGCGGTAGAAGGATTCACTAAAAGTTTTTGAAGAACACTTGCAGCACTGAGCTCTGCTGCTCTTTGGGGCATCATCCCACAAATCACATGCAGCAAAAGAATAAAGATTGTGCTCATGAAACTCAAGTTTCAGACTGGATGTAACAACAGCTGCACACTTGACATGGAGGCGGAACTGGCATTCCTTACAGGAGTACCCGAAAGTCATGTATGATCCGCAGACACGGCACAACGTTGATCTGTAAGGAAACCGTGTTGCAAATAATCGATGTGGGTGATATAATGGTTGTATTTCCGGCTTGATTTCCAAACATGACTCGTGGATGAAGAAAGGGAAAGGTTCCGAGTAATACGTCCAACCTGAAATGGGCAACCCGCATACCATACAATACACACCAAGCTCACTGCTGCATTTGACCAGGATGAGTTCAATAGGTGGACTGAAATGTTGAATCTTGACTACAGAATGCTTCTCGTCGTAATTCTGATGCCGATCCTCAGTCAAAAAGGCACATTCCAGATCAAGAGTGTAAGAGCATGTTAAACATTTGTAATGGAACCCAAAGGAAAATTTTCTACAAAGACCACAAGTATGTATTTTTCTGCCCGAATACTCAAGTAAAGGGTGTTTGTGAAGGGCGTGTCTAATCTTTTTGGGGAAGGTAGTACAAGATGGATGAAAATGAACGAGACAGAATTGACAAGTGTACTTTTTACCACCCTGGATCTCCTCTTTACACCCATAGCAGATCATAACCTCCAATCCTTCATTGGCAAGAAAAGTTAACTGATGATCATGTCTGTCAATCTGCAACCGAAGAGAATTCAAGAGTAAATGCAGGGATTGAATGAATTTGGTCCATGTACTACATATGACCACATTGGAATTAGTAATCACACTCAATTGTAAATAGAAGAATAAAGAGAGACTTGAAATTGTAAAAAGGAACCATTGTAGCACATTGGCACTCTTGTATCAAAAGTGCAAAGACAAGTGAGGTCTCAGGTTTGACTTTCTGTCTCACCTTTATCAACTAGTATTTTCTTTAAAAAAATTGTAAAGTAGAAGGGAAGGGATGCTCTTTCCTCGTGAATCTGGGTGTTTGAATATCCTTTTGGCTCTCCTTCTTCGTCTTTCTTTACTTGTTCCATGACCTGCAAACCCTTGCCATCTGCTACCAGGGGAGAGGTCTTGCAGAAGGATTCATCTTCCTGGTCATTAGGGAATATGCATTCTACATGAGCGGTGAATGGAACATCTTCTGGACATTCCTCGCAGAAATACAAAGGATGGTTTCCATTTCTTGGTTCCCCACAAGCATGGCAGTAATACACACCCGTGTCATCTTCCCTGAATGAATCCTTGAGGATGAGTGGATGCAGGTGGCACTCAAGGTCAACCTTTTGCGGTAAAGGTATGCATTTTAGGTGGAGATTGAAGTCACATTGAAAACACACATAGAAAGCGCCCTCGCACAACTGGTCACACTTGTTGCATATAGCATTAGAGCCAATGGAATCAGGTTGCACAAAGCAATGTAGATCGTGGTGGTGGTCGGATTTGAGCCCTAGGGGAATTTCTTGCTCCACAAAATTATTATTAGCACACGGCAGATGAAGAAAGAAGTTACAAGATTCTGTATAACACGCATAGGAGCTTGGGGAGTGCCCGCCCGTTTTGCAAGCTAAACATTTTTCATGTATCCCCCTAGAGGCCACAAGAGGGTGAGGATGATACGGGTGCCGTATTACCTGCTGTACTTGTAAACAGGATTTGTGAAGGAACAAGTTGCATGGTAGGCAGCCATATGATGCATCATCAGATGAAAGGAGCACACCGCACGCGGCACAGCTGCTACCGGCAGTATATAGGAGGACAAGCTTATGTATGTCCAAGAAATGTTCAACTTCTGTTACAAGGTTGTTGTTCTTGCTCTGCTGATGATGATCGCAACGACTATTCTTGGTCTGAAGTGCGCAATCGATGTCAAGAATGATCCTGCACTTCCCGCAGCTGTACGTAAAGACCATACCCCATAAATTTCTGCAACAGTTGCAGACGAACCCCATTCTGTCGCTAACACGGAGGATGAGAGGGTGGTCATCATCAGTAGAGTGAAGTGGATTACTCTCTAGCTCCGTGGGCAATTCAAAGCATGATTTGTGGAGTACATAATCGCCTAATTTTTCTTCACAGACGTGGCAAAAATAGGCTGGACCATTTACCATTTTATCTCCGCATCCTCGGCATCGTAAATAGTGCATGTGAAGCTCCCTGAATTCTTCATAAAATGTCAAGTCATGATCGTGGGCGAAATGCCTGATACCCATCTTGATCTTCTTCTTGGTCTAGGAGAGTAGATATGGGGTATGAAATTAAAACCTAACCACTCAAGATGATATGTTTTGTCTTAAAGGAGTATACATATAGCTGAGTAGTATCAGTTATACATAACTGGGAAGAAACGGAGAAGAATGATCACAACTTCACTGCACATGGACATGTGCAATCAGTTGACCAAATTAAAGAGGATGATTCCGTTCAGACCCAGATCAAAAATTTAATAATCATCGTGTACACATTTGAATACAGTGATCCAAAAAAATCCTAAGAAAAAGGTAAAGAAGCTGAAGAAAGAAATAATAGAAGTCTTCTTCCGGTTCTCCGGCTTATGCAAGCCATATTTATGTAACAATGTTTCTTTGTTTCTATCGTCTTTAAGCATTGTTCATTGTTGACCAAAATCTTTTGGGTGATTTGACAACTTGCAAGTTTGATCAAGGTGGTAACCGAGAAGAGTAATCACAACTTTTCTTTACTTGGACATGTGCAATCAATGGACCAAATTAAAGAGGATGATTCCGTTCAGATCCAGATCCTATCATAATTATATATTCTCATCTTGTACACATTTGAACAGTGATCTAGAAAAACTATAAGGAGAAGGGTAGATACATACAGGTATGGGAGCATGTGTCACGGCCCAAGAGTGTGGCGCAACGGAAACACACTCTCACCCTGCGGCACTAGCAAGATCGTCTCTTAACTAGTAAGCCTACCACACGCAAACATAATAAACAGAGAGAACCAAGAGAATAATAATGCAAGAGAAATAATTGAGAGAAGAGAAGACTAATAAGAATAGTTCAGCCCACATGCGCACCAGCAAGCCCAAAGAAATCGTGTGCGTCTTGGATTCCCGGGCTGTGACACTTGCACCTTCTTGATTAGGATCTTTCAATTTCATTTAGTTTATGTGTTATTGTAATCATACTTTCACCGTGAACACATTTTAAACAGTGATCCAGAACAATCATAGAAAAGGGTAAAGAAGCAGAGGAAATAAGGCTTGCTTGCTCCATGCACTACTTGTTTAGGTCAAAACATAGATTAGTCAACATGATGAGTTATATAGATCTTGAAGAACAATTATATGTCAGTTATTAGATGAAACTAGTCTTCAGCTTGTATTTATTATAAATTTTTCTTATTTTCCTTTTCCATATGTTTTGAAAGCGGTGAATTCATACCTGATTCAATCCTGCAAAGCTATTTGGAAAACACAAAAATCTATAAAATTTAGATTGCTTTTTGTAGAAGAACAAGTTTTCTACCGATATTGTACATCTTCCATTAGAACTGTGGCACAAGGCTTTGACATCATACTGATCTGATGTAAGAGGTGAACCAACATTTATTTCCACACAAGACATAGTAGGGAGCTAGACGACCATGGAAGCTAGACAAGACAGAAAACCATGTTGACACAGTATGGGCAATATATTTATGTAGTTTAACTTATGTGATTACAAGGAAACCCAGGAAATATTGAAAGTAAGTCTCAGCAGTAATTATTACATGGGCATTTCTCGCTCACTGCTTGTTATCTTGGAGTAGTCTGATTCTTCTTCTTCTGCTGTTCAATCCTTTTGATTTATCTCTATTGATTTAGTCCCCTGTTGATCATCATTGATGACTGCCTCCGATAATAATACCTCCAATGAAGTATCACCCTGCTTAAAGTAAACATGTCAACTTTTTACATAAACAGCAGCTTTTTACTAGAATTGGTGCAAGGCAATAATCTTCCTGACATCGGCATACGTAGTCACCAACATTATAAGGATTTGCTAGTGTTCATGAAAACACATCGTTAAGAAATTGAGACAGTGAATGAAATCTTACCTCTTGGATAACACATCCAACATGAGCAACGAACACGCGGTCCTGACTCCAGCATTCCTCACACAAATAAACAGGATGATTTGGATTTCTTGGCTCCTCACAAGCATAGCAATAATAGACACCAGAATCGTCCTCATGGAAACAACTCCTAAGAGTAAGGCTATGATATACATGACAGCTATGCTTAACTTTTTTCGGTAGAGGGATGCATTCCAAGTGTATGCTAAGGTCACAATCCACGCAGCGGTAGAAGGAGTCACTAAATTTACAAGAACACTTGCAGCACAGAAATTTGTCCTTTCCATATTCAGTATCATCCCGGAACCATAAATCACGTGCCACGAAAGAATAAAGTTCATGCTCATGGAACTCAAGTTTCAGAGCTGATGTAAGATCAGTTGCACACTTGACATGGAGGGAAAACCGGCATTCGTAACAGGAATACCCGATATATGATATATATAATCCACAGACACAACAACTTTTACTTTGGAGATACAAATTTTGTGCAAAGAATTGATGTGGGAGGTGATATGATGGTTGTATTTCTAGCTTCATTTCCAAACATGACTCATGCAGGAAGAAGCCACAGTCTAAGCAACAATACAGCGAGTCCGAAATTGGTAATTGGCATACCTCACAGCATATTCCAAGCTTACTGTCACATTTTTCCAGGGTGAGTTCATGGTGATGACTAAAATGTTGAATCTGGACTTCAGGACGATTCTCATTGAAATTTGGATACTGATCATCACTTAAAAAGGCACATTCCACATCAAGAGTGTAAGAGCATGTAAGACATTGATAATAGAAGTAGTCAGGGAATAAGTTATTGCAAATATTTCCACATAGGCCACACTTATATGTGGATGCATTGGCATTTCCAACAAGAGGGTGTCTGTGAAGGGGGTGTCTAATCTCCTTGGGGAAGTTGGTACAAGATGGATGGAAATGAATGCTGCAGGATCCGCAAGTGTACATTTTACCACCGCGGATCTCTGTTTCACACGCATAGCAGTTCATAACCTCCAATCCTTGTTTGGCATGAAAAGTTAACTGATGATCATGACTGTCAAACTGCAACCAAAGAGAGAATTCTATGAGTAAATGTACTCTGACCACATAGTATAAGTAATCACATAACTAAGCACTCAATTGTAAATTAGAAAAATAAAGAGAGACCAGAATTGTAAAAAGGAGGGGAGGGGATGGTCTTTCCTCATTAGTATGGGTGTTTGAGTCTCCCTTTTGCTCTCCTTCTTCGTCTTCCTTTACTGGTTCTATAATAACTTGCAAGTCCTTGGCATATTCTATCTGGCGAGAGGTGTTCTTCAAGAAGGATTCATCTTCCTCCTGATCATCAGAGATTATGCATTCTATATGAGCAACATACGGAACATCCTCTGGACATTCCTCGCAGAAATACACAGGATAGTTTCCGTTTCTTGGTTCCCCACAAGCATAACAGTAATAAACACCCGAGTCATCTTCCCGGAACCAATCCATGAGAGTGAGGGGATGGAAGTGGCACTCGTGGTCAACCTTTCGCGGTAAAAGCGTGCATTCTAGGTGGACATCGAAGTCACATTCAAAGCACTTATAGAAAGCGCCTTGGAAAGGCTGGTCACACATGTCGCATATACATCCTAAGGGTCTGCAGGAATCAGGTGGCACAAAGCAATGTAGCTCATGGTGGTGGTCTCGTTTGTGTCTTAGGGGAATAGTTTGATCCATAGAATTATTAGCACAGCACATATGGAGATTGAACTTACAAGATTCTTCAGAACACATATACCGTAGTCTTATTCCAATTTCTGCTTCTATTTCGTACTTCTTGCAAGCAGCACATCTCTCGTACCTCTCCTCCCCAACATGCACGGTGGGCACAAGTGAGTGAGGATGATAAGGGTGTTGTATTACTTGTCGTACTTTTTCTAAACAGGCCTTGTGAAGGAACAAATTACATCGTAGGCAGCCATAGCAAGCCTCATCATATGACAGCCGTAGATTGCATACCATACATATTTCAAAATTATCATACAATAAGACAAGCTTATGTCGGTCCAAGAAATGTTCAACCTCTGTTACGAGGTCGTTGTTGATGTTCTTGCTCTGATGATCAGAACTACCCTCTTCGGCCCCAAGTACACAATTAATGTCAAGATTGATCGTGCACTTGTCACAGCTGTACATATAGCCATGCCTGTAATGTCTGCAACAATTGCAGACGAACCCCAAAACAGGTTCGCGGAGCATGAGAGGGTGGTCACTAGAGTGAAGTGGAGAAGTCTTTACTTCATTAGCCAATTGGGAGCATGATTTGTGGAGTATAAATAGTTCACAAGCTTCACTCTCTTCACAAAAATAGGCTGGACCATTTACCTCTTTGCTGCATAAGGCACATGATACTGCAGAGCTGCTGAAAAACTCGTGTTCTTCAAGCATACGCTTGCAGATCTCCTCGCCCTTCTCACAAAATGTCAAATCATGAGGGTGGCTGAAATGTCTAAAACGCATCTTGATCTTCTTTAGACTTTCTGTTTAAAAAAAGAAGAAGAGGAAGAAGAAGTTCTTGTAAGTCTAGGAGAGTTTGGTGTTATGAAAGTAAAGCCGGATTAGTAGTGAATATGGAAGGTTAAACACAGTTTCGTGTTTAGCTTCTCTTAAAAGGAGAAGCTGATTATTATTGGTGGTGGAAGAAGATAGCCCTAGGTGTCTCTTAATTCTCACACGTCTCTGAAATGTCAAGTCATGATAGGAGAGTAATTGAGGTTATGAAAATTGAAGTTTAAATATTAGCTAGCGTGTAACCTTTGATTTAGTTGGATTATGAATTTTTCCATTTATATAATCAAGTTTTTACAGAGAATGCCACCTTGCACCTGCTTGATTTGGACTTCTTCATGTAGTTTATACATATTATAATTATATATATTTTCATGGTGTACACACAATTGAACAGTGATCCAGAAAATCATAAAAAAGGTAACTTGTTTACGTCAAAAACATTGATTAGTCAATATGATGAGTTAGATCATGAAAGACAATTAAGGATTACCGGTCAAGCTACTAGAAAAATAATAACAAATAACAATGCTGTTGCAAGTTTTATCATTTTACTACTGTCCTGGTTGTTAGATGAAAGCAACAAACCTGATATCAAA
Source organism: Turnera subulata (assembly GCA_028386065.3). Taxonomy (NCBI): domain Eukaryota; kingdom Viridiplantae; phylum Streptophyta; class Magnoliopsida; order Malpighiales; family Passifloraceae; genus Turnera; species Turnera subulata. Next base: position 86,558 of record JAKUCV010003619.1, read on the forward strand.
CTGACATGTATTCTTGCCGGATAATATGCATGGAACAAAGAAGAATTGGTCATGTCCGTTTAAGCAGGAAAAGATCAGTTGCAGAAACTTTGGTGGGAAAACCTCAACAAGAAGGCACTTCACCGACAAGTTTATGTAGTGATAAGAGGAAATGACAGTAAATTGGACTAGGGTTCAGTGATCATAGCGAGTTCATGCTACTGTAGGGGAAACTGGATGGAAAAGGGAATTTCATTGTGAAAATACAAGCAAACACAGGAAACATTGAAGCAAGTCATCTGTTTTCCATTACAAGACCATTTCTCTCTTTGTGCTCACTATCTTGAAGTAGTATGATTCTTACTTCTGCTGCTTACTCCTCTTGATTTATCTCTATTGATTTAGCCTCCTGTTGATCATCCTTGATCTCTGCCTTTAATAATAATACCTCTAATGGAGAATTCACTAGTGTACATTTCACCACCGTGGATGTCTGTTTTACACCTGACCTACAATCCAACTTTGGCCTGAAAAGTGAACTGATGATCATGGCTGTCAATCTGTAACCAAAGAGTAATGGTGGGTCCGCTTGAATGTATTTGGTCCATGTGGTATATATGACTGACCACATTCGAAATAAAGTAATCACATAACTAAACACTCAATTGTAGATAAGAAAAATACAGAGACCAGGCAGAGATTTTTAGAGGAGGAGGGGAGGGGATGCTCTTTCCTCATTGACCTGGGTGCTTGAGGCTCCTTTCTGCTCTCCTGTCTCTTCCTTTTTCTGGTTCTATATCTGCTATCTGGCGAGAGGTCTTCCAGAAGGATTCATCTTCCTGGTAATCAGAGATTATACATTCTTTATGAGCAGTTTATGGAACATTCTCCAGGCCCAGAGAATGCTCCATACACTTCTGCTCATATCGAATGTGTAATCTCTCATTACTGGAAACTATCCTCTGTATTTCTGCGAGGAATGACCAGATTATACATTCTGTATGAGCAGTGTATGGACCAATAATTAGTAATTACTAGTAATCACTCCTTAAGATGGAAGCTAAGTAAAGACACAGTCTTTGTCTTGTAGTTTAGTAGTTTGTCTTTAAGATGGAGAAGCCGAGTAGTATTGCTGGCGGCGGTGTTGAAAGGGAGATTTACTGGCCCTAGTTTAGTTTAGTAGGCATCTCTTCTCAGTCTCACACGTGTGTGTATGTGCGTGCGTATTTTGGGTTATTTTTGGGCCTGTTGTCGAGTCCGCAAGAAACACAGAGAGATTGAGTCTTAACAGGAGTAGACAGAAACCTGTAGACTTCCAATTCCATCACAAATAGAAAGCATAGAACCCAAAATGATTGATGCTGGACAAATAACATCATCATTAAAATGCTGCTAAAGACATGAAGTCAAACCAATCTGTATAATCCAATCCAACCGAATAGCTAACTGATTCTGACTCGCTAACAATACTTGTCTTCTTGCAAATTAAAGCATACAAAGAAAACACATTAAAACATTGACAGCAATGTTTCTTAGCACTTCACCGATAAGTCTAGGTAGTAATAAGAGGGAGTGACAGGAAATTTGGAATACGGTTAAGTGATCATAACGATTTCATGTTATTGTAGGGGAAACTGGATGGAAAAGGTAATTTCATTGTGAAATGTGAAGGTACATTGTCAGCAAGTCCACAGTTTTCCATTACATGACATCTCTCTCTTTGTGCTCTTGTTATCTTGGAGTAGTATGATTCTCACTTCTTCTGCTTACTTTACTCCTCCTGATTTATCTCTATTGGTTTAGTCTCCTGTTGATCACCCTTGTTTTCTTCCTCCACAGTAATACTACCTCTAATTGAAGTGTCACCCTGTTAAAAGCAAGGATGTCAATTACACAAACAAATAACAATGGTGAAACTTACATTAGCCTGAGAAGTTTCAATGTGGCAATTCTTTCACAGAAACGTGCAAACCTGTAGCAATTAAAATGCATCAAGACTTTGAACGCTGAATATGAGAAAACCTTAGAAAAGAACTTATGAGCATGGCTTCCATCTTGATCTTAATGGTCTAGCTAGGAGAGTAATTGAGGTTATGAAAATTAAAGTTTAAATATTTGTTAGCGTGTAACCTTTTGTTTTAGTTGGATTATGACGTTTTCCATTTATATAATTAAGTTTTTACAGAGAAATGCCACCTTGCACCTGCTTGATTTGGACTTCTTCATGTAGTTTATGCATATTCTAATTATATATATTTTCATGGTGTACACATAACTGAACAGTGATCAAGAAAATCATAAAAAAGGTAACTTGTTTACGTCATAACATTGATTAGTCAACAATATGATGAGTTAGATCTTGAGAAACAATTAATTAGGATTACCGGTCAAGCTAAAAACACTGTTTTCCTGTTTCTATCGTGTTTATCAGCACAGTTTTTCCTGTTAGCAATACTAATTCTTATCTAGTGAAGAGAAATCATAGCTGATCACGCTAATTATGTCTAGCATTCATTGTTGACCAAAATTTTAACAACTGTTGCTGTAGACATGAAGTAAAACCAATCTGTATAACAAATAGCTAACTGATTCTGAGTCCACTAACCATATAGCAATACTTCTCTCTTCATGCAAATTAAAGCAAAAACAGAGGTGGGTCAACACAAAAACAAGCATAACTGTGCTTTTGGGCAAACAAACTGAAAAGTTTTCTTTACTGTGACTGAACAATTTATAGAAGGATAAGAAAGCAACAAAGAAAAACACAGCTGATACATTGTAAGCAAGTCCACAGTTTTCCATTACATGGCCATTTCTCTCTTCTGTGCATGTTATCTTGGAGTAGCATGATTCTTACTTCTTCTTTTTACTCTTGATTTTTCTCTATTGATTCAGTCTCCTGTTGATCATCGATCCTTGTTTTCTCCCTCCAGTAATAATACCTCCAATGAAGTGTCGCCCTGCCAAAAGTAACCATGTCAACAACTAACCATGTCCTCGGGTGAAGTGGGCGTACGGGAACATATCAATAATAAAATTTAGACAAAGAACGGAATGTTACCTCTTCGAGAATGCATCCAACATGAGCAACGAACACGTGATGGTGAGTCTTCCAGCATTCCTCACACAAATAAGCAGGATGGTTTGGGTTTCTTGGCTCGTTACAAACATAGCAAACATAGTCACCAGAATCGTCCTCCTGGAAAGAATGCCTAAGAGTAAGGGGATCAGAATGACAACTATGCTTAACTATTTTTGGCAGAGGGATGCATTCGATATGTATATTAAGGTCACACTCCAAACAGCTGTAGAAGGAGCCGGTAAATGAACCACGACACTTGCAACAATATCGATATTTGCTTTTTGGAGCGCCATTCCATAAATCACATGCCGCGATAGAATAAAGATCGTGCTCATGGAACCCATGCTTCACAGTGGATGTAAGAGTAGTTGCACACTTGGGATGGAGGGCAAAAGAATAGCAGTCGTGACAGTAATACCCGAAAGACATGAGGTATCCGCAGACAACACAACGGATAGATTGGTCAGACAAATCTTGTGCAAATAATACATGTGGGAGGTGATATGATGGTTCTATTTTTAGCTCCATTTCCGAACATGACTCGTGGATGAAGAATTGGCAAGCGCCTAAGCAACAATAAGTCGAATCTGAAATTTGCAATTGGCATATCTCACAACTTATTTGGACCTCACTGCTATATTTGGCCTTGGTGAGTTCATGCTGGTGGATGGT
>JAKUCV010003619.1:100633-150963 GCA_028386065.3 Turnera subulata
GCCGCCACCAGCAGCCACCAGCGGCACCGCCTTCCACCTCCTTACGCCGTCGCCGTCCCCTCGCAGTGCCACCCTCACCATGCCTGCTCCCGTGCCGCCGTCGACGAAGGTGAGCAGAATGGGGTGCACGACCCGTTTGGCTGGTCGCGGTAACGGGTCGACCCGCGCTTCACATGGGTATAGTTTGGGCTGTGAGGTTCGGTCTTGGGCCGGGCCTTGGGCTGGCGGGCTGCTGGCTGTGCATGGGCCTGCTCTCGCGGGCCTGTTGCTGGTCTAGGCAGCCTTGACACATTGGGTCCTGACCTGGGCTGAAAAGCTTGGCCCAGTCCATATTAATTGGAAAAAAATAATAATAATAGAAATAAAATCTGGAAATAATAATTATGGAAGTAATTTGGGAAAAATATAAGAAAATAGTATATGGATATTAAATGGAAATGTTACCTTGAAGTATATATAAACATGGTAATAATAGAAATTTTGAAAGTACATACTCAAAGAAATAAATTGGAAAGGGTAATTATAATGTTGTGTTGGAAATATTATTATATATTGAGAAAAAAAGATAAATATTAAATAAATAATTCCTGAAAATTATAAATAGGTTATTATTTTTCTGGGAAAAATTATGGTAATTATTATTTTGGAAATTATAATTATTTCATGAAAATATTTTGAAAAGAGTTTATTTAAAGTATGGTACCGGAATTATATTCGGAAATACGTATGATTAATTATTTTCGGTAAAAGATAATAATAAAAGATATGTAATCGGGATGGGTATATATCGTAGAAGTGGCATCATAGTATACCGAATATGTGCATTTATGTGTATGTATGATTTTGTTGAATAGGTTTTGGATATCGGACAGTTTCCCGAGGAACCGGCGTCGGACCGGACATTATTTTCCGAAGTTGAGAAATTGGCCAAGGTGAGGATGGATAAACCCTGATATGTGCCCGTAATGCTGTGTGTGCATTTTCGTTGTTTGTGTATTTTTACTGTTCAATGGAACTGCTGGATTGAACATTGCTGGCTGATTGATTGCTATGATTGTTACATGATTGTTAAGGTATTGTTGATGCTGTTGTAGAAACGTGTTAACCCTGTGTATGTCGTGTTGGAAATATTGTTGAACGGTTGATATGGTTGAATTGTTTGATGTGAAAGTTTGGTGATATGAAATTGTTGACTGGATTGTGAAATTGGTTCTTGGATGATGTGTTGAGGATGATGTTGGATTATTGACTGTGGATATGGTGATGAATTGTTAATTGTGAATAATTGGTGCTATATGTACTGTTGGTGGATATTTGGTAATATGGAATTGTATTGGGTAATTGGCTGCTACGGTTATTGTTGCTGTTGTTGCTATGATGTTGGTTGCCTGATTGAACCGCTGTATGACTGTTATTGGTTTATTGGGAACGGAAGATTAAAATTGGTAATAAAAATTAATGAGTATGCACTTGGTCTTGGCTTTGATATGATTTAGTGGGATTTCTCTATCGTGTTGTTCGTGTTGGTTTCCTCTGATGTGTTGTTGAGTTGGATTCCTCTGTCGTGTAGTGTGTGTCAGTTGTTACGGCAGTATCCTGTGATGTGTTTGTTTGTGTTTGATGTTAAGATAGTCGTGTTTGTTTCGTAAGTGTTATGGTTGAATATATCATTGTTTATCTTTCGTCGGTGAGCGTTTCGGACTCACCCCTCGCCTGCGGGGTTTCATCCCGTAGGATGAGTTGTATGTAGTGCAGGAACGTACCGGGCGAGCTGAAGCGTATCCCTTGGACGGGCTTGGATCCATAGGTTGCATGTACACAAGAAACATTGCCGATAAGTGTAGGTAGTGATAAGAGGGAGTGACAGTAAATTGGAATACGGTTAAGTGATCATAGCGAGTTCATGTTATTGTGGGAGAAACTGGTTGGAAAAAGTAATTCATTGTGAAATGTGAAGATACAAGCGAACACAAGAAACATTGACAGCAGCAAGTCGTCAGTTTTCCATTGCATGACCATTTATCTCCTTGTGCTTCCCATCTTGGAGTAGTATGATTCTTACTTCTTCTTTCTACTTTACTCCTCTTGATTTATCTCGATTACTTGACTTAGTCTCCCGTTGATCGTCCTTGATTTCTGCTAAATAAGATTAGAAAAAAAAATATAAAGCCATGAAATGCAACACTGCTGCGACATGATTTATTTAGCTGGTGTTATAAAAAAACATGTTGTGAATGTCAATTGGCCGGTACCACCTACCCCTCATTCATTCTTCAGCCATATAATTGCCATCTTCTGGTGATAATAATGTTTATTTTCGATTTTTCTTTGAAGGATCTGCAGGATCTTTTGAACGGTAAGACTTCCAGTCTTCGTTGTATTTTTCTTTTCCCGAGTCTTCTGGACTCTTACATTTAGTCTTTCAGACTATTCTCATTTAAATGCATTTTCGCATTTAATGCCCATTATAAATTTCTTCCGGAATTTTTAAGGGCCTCAAATTCAAATAACATAATTGAATATATAAATGCTTAATTAAAATAAATAAGCAATGGGCCTTATATTAATTACCCCAAGTAAAGTAAATGGCAGGAAATTAAAATAATGGGCTTAGTACGAGCCCATAAGTAAAATTAAAGACGAGAAAATTAAATACAATGGGCCCTATTATAGCCCAATTAAAAGTAAATGGCTGGAAATTAAATGAAATGGGCCTTGTACGAGCCCAATAAAAATTAAAAAAATAGGCGGCTTAGCTGGCCATTAAATGAATAATGGGCCCTTTTAATAGCCCAATCGGAATTTAAATAAAAACAGAAAATATGCTTACTTGATAAATCTTTCAGCAATAACATATAATATGCGCTTATACGATAAAGGCGGCTTAGCCGGCAAAAAAAAATAAATAAATATAATAAATATAACCGCCTTCCGGGCTTATATATCGACCTTCAGGGCTTTGCTGAGAAAAAATCGAGGCGTCGGAACACTTCTGGGTTCGACGGATTCCGGCCAAAAACACTATTCACGGTCGCTGGAAATTACTATTCACGGTCGTCGGAAAATTATATTCACCATGCCGGATAATTTTCTGAGGCATCAAATTCCGGCCAAACACTTCTGGGTTTGCCGGATTCCGGCCAAAATCACTATTCACAGTTGTCGGAAATTACTATTCACGGTATATATATTTCCATCCTCTCCCCTTTTCTTCATTTCTTTTCTTTTTCTCTCTCTCTATTTTTTTTTGTCTCGTCTCTTTTTTTTTTCTGGTGTGTTTTTTTTTTTTGATGGTCTGGGCCGTGAACAGTACAGGCCCAGATTTTTTTTTTTGAAGTATTGGGCCGCACAGTGCAGCCCAAGGCCCGAAACCCACAACTCGCGGGTCAAAACTCGACCCAGACCCGGATCCGACCCGGTTGCAGAAACGGGCCGGGGTCATCTTCAACTTGCCTCGACCCGCCCATCTAAACGGGTTGCGACCCGGCAAATCACGGATTTGCACCCATAGACGGCGGCGGCGGCGGCGAAGCAGCGCGGGAAAGGTGTCGCGGGCATGGCGACGAGGCGACACAAGTGGCGCCGGGAAAACGGTGCAACGTTGCTGGTGGCGTTGACAGCGGCGCGGGGAAGAGGATCCGTGGATTTCTCGTCGGGTCTTCTCCCTGTGGCGGCGCATCACCGGCGGAAACTGGGTGGAGGTGACGGCTTCTGGTCGGCGATGGGGTGAGGATGCCGACGGTGGGGGTGGTGAGACGGGTAGTTGCACGGAACGATTACTGATGAACAGTAACCGTGGTGCACTTCTGTTTTTTTTCTCCGCTATTTTTTCTTCTTCCTCAGTATTCATCATGCTCGGGTTTTCTTCTTGCTCGGGTACAAGCGTTATCGTGCTGATAACGTGTTATAAATAATGTTTTTGAAGGGAAAGATAATGAAGAAAAAAATTGATGGTGAAGAGGAGAAGAAGGAGCAGAGACAATGAAGGGGATGAGAGTTGCATTCTGCTTTTCATTATGTATAATATATATATATATGTACAAACGTTTTGTTAGGTAGAATAGTTGTACAGTGATATCCACAATTTACATGTTTTATAACAAATTGTCCCTTTTAGAGGTCTTTACTTTTTTTTTTTCCTTTTGTATGCCCATACTATTAGATTTCGCCCCTTTTAGGGGTCTAGGTCAGCCCCCATCTGACGTGGACTGCCCGGGCAAGATTGAGTCAAACGTGCGCTATTTGAGTGACACGTGGCAGTGCCTGAGCGCGTGTTACACACATGTAACTAGCACGACATGTGGGGCCCACTCCACAGTTTTTCTTCTGAAATCGATTTCTTTAATTGCAATTTATGTTTAATAATTAAAATCAACAAAATTTTAAAAACAAAATAGATTACGAAAAATCATTAACGGAAAAAAAGGGCTAAACCTCCACTGATCAAATCGATCAGCAGAGGCGCCCCTTCAATTGGAAACCAAAAACAAAAAAGCCATCGAACCCTAAATTCCCATTTCTTCAATTCCCCATTTCCTTAATTCTCCAATTCCCCAATTCACGTTATTCCTCGTAACGAAGGGATGACCCAACAGTTGCTGCGTCAGCCACCTCCGGGCGGGCTCCTTCTGAAGGCAGCAGGCGATGAAATGTCGGAAGTCCAGGGAGGCCGTGACGGGGATCTCGATCTCGATCTCGCGGCATATCTGGCAGCGCACCAAGTCCTCGTGGTTCCCATATATCACCTTCAGGGCGTAAAGTCGGCCGGTAGAGCAGTAGACCACCTTGTAGACAGTTCCCCCGGCGTCGCTACTGATTTTGTTGATGCGGTCGAGCTCCGCAAAGGTGATGGCGCTCTGGTAGCAGTGGTGGTTGTGTTATTGTGGTTGCTGCTGGAGGGGGAGGAGGAAGCCAAGGAGGAGGAGCCGGTGGAGGTTGGGAGAAGAGGGAGGGGCACCGCGAGCTTAGGGTCGCGCTGGGGATCGGGAGCCGGTCGGGTTTTTTACGAAAGCGGCTTTTGATGGGAGTGGCGGTCGCCACTGTGGCAGCAGCCGGTGGAGGATGGATCGGTTTCATGACTCGGGGTGATTGATTGGCTTTTCTCCCATTTTTTTTCTTTTCCTTTTTGTGTGTTTTGGTTAAAAGAAGGCACAAGTAGTAATAACAAAATGGTTTGGTCTAGTTGTTTTGGTTATTGTGATTTAAGGGAGGAGGAAGAAGAAGAAAGACAAAGAGAAGACATTGAAGAAGTAGAGGAAGAGGAGAAAGTTCTGGGAAGAAGGAAAAGAGCAACGGAAAATAAAAAAATGAATGTTATAATTTTCTTTTTGTGTTTTAATGTAATGAAAATATAATAAGGGAATAATAAATTGGTAGAGAGAGAGAGATGAGAGAGATGTTGCAACCAAATGTGGAAAAGGGCCCCACATGCCGTGCTGGCAACACGTGTGTAACACGCGCTCATGCGCCGCCACGTATCACTCAAACAGCGCGCGTTTGACTCAGTTCCTGTCTGGATAGTCCACGTCAGATTAGGGGGCGGCTGACCTAGACCCTCTTGTGAAATCTAATAGTATAGGTATATAAAAGGGACAAAAAAAAGTACAGACCCTAAAAGGGACAATTTAAATTTTACGAACCCTAATATATGCATTTACCCAATATTTACTAGAATGTGCGCAAACCAACAATCAACAATCCTCCTGCTATTAAATTGGCGTACATTGCCACCCAACATGTGGAAAGTTGTTAGTTCTGATGGAAACATATCAATAATAAATTTTGACAATGAATGAAGAAATATTGCCTCTTGGATAACACATCCAACGTGCGCAACGAACACGCGATCCTGACTCCAGCATTCCTCACACAAATAAACAGGGTGATTCGGGTTTCTAGGCTCCTCACAAGCATTGCAATAATATTCACCAGTATCATCCTCTTGGAAAGAACTCCTAAGAGTAAGAGGATCAACATGACAACTATGCTTAACTATTTTGGGTAGAGGGATGCATTCGGGATGTATACTAAGATTACACTCCACACAGCGGTAGAAGGAGTCACTAAATGTACCAGAATAGTTGCAGCACACAAGTTCGCACTCTTCAAGAGGATCCCGCAACCACAAATCGCATGCTGCGAAAGAATAAAGGTTGTGCTCATGGAACCCATGTTTCAAAGTGAATGTAAGATCAGTTGCACACTTGACATGGAGGAAAAACTGGCATTCATAGCAATAATATACCCCATATATGATACTTTTGATCCACAGACACCGCAACTGGCACCTGTGAAACGCGAATTAAGTGCAAATAAGGGATGTGGGAGGTGATATGATGATTGTATTTCTAGCTTCATTTCTCCCAAACATGACTCGTGGACGTAGATGTCACAAGCACCGTCCAAGCAAAAATATGTCGAACCCGAAAGTGGCAATTGGCATACCTCGCAAAGTAATCCAAGCTCACTGCTGCAGTTTGCTCGGGTGAGTTCATGGGCGTGACAGAAATGTTGAATCTTGACTTCAGGATGCTTCTCTTTGAAATTCTGATACTGATCATCAATTAAAAAGGTACATTCCACATCAAGAGCATAAGGGCAATTAAAACAACGATAATGGAAGCTATTGCAAATATTTCTACATAGATCACACATATAATTGGATTCATGCCCAACTAGAGGGTGTCTGTGAAGGGGGTGTCTAATCTCCTCTGGGAAGTTAGTACAAGATGGATGAAAATGAACGCTGCAGACTTGGCAAGTGTACATTTTACCACCATTGATCTCTTTTTCACACGCATCGCAGTTCATAACCTCCAATCCTTCTTTCGCATGGAAAGTTAACTGATGATCATGACTGCCATTCTGCAAAGCAAAGAAAATTCAAGAGTAAATGTGAGACTTGAATGTATTTGGTCCATGTACTACTACATATGACTACATAGAATAAGTAATCACATAAACACTCAATTGTAAATAGAGGAATAATTAAAGAGACACCAGAAATTGTAAAAAGGAGGGGAGGGGATGCTCTTCCCTCATTAATCTGTGTCTTTATGTCTCCTTTTTGCTCTCCTTCTTCGCCTTCCTTTATCCGTTCTATGACTTGCAAGGCTTTGTCATCTGCTACCTGGCTAGAGGTCTTCCAAAAGGATTCATCTTCCCCATCAGAGATTATACACTTTATATGAGCAACATATGGAACATCCTCTGGACATTCCTCGCAGAAATACACAAGATAGCTTCCGTTTCTTGGTTCCCCACAAACGTAGCAGACATACACACCCGAGTTATCTTCCCAGAATGAATCCTTGAGAGTGAGGGGATGGAAGTGGCACTCATGGTTAACCTTTTACGGTAAAAGCATGCAGTTTAGGTGGACACTGAAGTCATCACATTCAAAACACACAAACTTTTGCTAGGCTTTGTGCTGGCCCACTCCTCTTTCTGCTGCTTGACTGTCATGTTGCTTCAAGATTTTATATCATCTTTTGCTAGTGGTAAGTGAGTCAGAATTGGTTCGCTATTTTGTGGGATTATATACACAGATTGGTTTGACTTCACGTCTACACAGCAACAGTTGTCTGTAGAAACAAAGAAACAGTTTGGCCAACAATGAACATTTATAGATAGAAAAAATGCTACCAAACACCAATATGCATGTCAAGTGACCATCTCAACCAAAAGTTTAAGCTAATGGTTGAGGCCCTAAGATCGGTTTTGAGTTTATTACTCTAACACCTTCCCTTAAGTGAAAGCCCTTTGGGCTTGAAACTTGCACAGGCCCGTCCATACCTTGTGCTTTTTTTTTTTTTAATTCAACAAGGAGGCTTGGGGATTCGCGCTACCATGTCAAGTGACCATCTCAGCCAAAAACTTAAGCTAATGGTTGAGGCCCCAAGACCGGTTTTGAGTTTATTACTCTAAGTACCTGCTTGATTAGGACTTCAGCTTCTTTACCCCTTCTTTTACGATTTTCAAATGTGAACACGATGAAGATATAATCATAATATGCATAAACTAAATGAAAAAGTCCATATCAAACAGGTGCAAGATCGCTTTCCTGCAACTAAAACTTAATTGAATATTGTATAAATGGAAAGAAAATCACAATCCAAATAGCACAAGGTTGCACGCTAGCTAGTATTTTAAACTTAATTATTTACGTACCTTTCTATATGTCCTTATGTATGACGACTAATATACTTCTGTATTTTTTGGTTCTAGATGTGAACGGAATCATCCTCTTTATTTTTTTTTGGTTAAATCATCCTCTTTAATTTGGTCAACTAATTGCATATGTTCAAGTGCAGTGAAGTTGTGATCATTCTTCTCAGTTTCTTCCTATTTATGTATAATCATTACTACTCAGAGCTAGCACTCCTTGTAAGACAAAATATTCCTTCTTGAGTGGTTCGGTTTTAATTTCATAACCCCAACTACTCTCCTAGACCAAGAAGAAGATCAAGATGGGTATGAGGCATTTTAGCCACCGTCATGACTTGACATTTTATGAAGAATTCAGGGAGCTTCAGATGCACTATTTACGATGCCGAGGATGCGGAGATATAATGGTAAATGGTCCAGCCTATTTTTGCCACGTCTGTGAAGAACAACAACATGAAGGCGAGTATGTACTCCACGAATCATGCTTTGATTTGCCCACTGAGGTAAAGAGTAATCCACTTCACTCTAGTGATGATGGCCACCCTCTCATCCTCCATGTTAGCAACGAAACGGGGTTCGTCTGCAATTGTTGCAGAAGTTTATGGGGTAAGGTCTTTACATACAGCTGCGAGAAGTGCAGGATCAATTTTGACATCGATTGTGCGCTTCAGACCAAGAGTAGTCGTTACGATCATCGGCAAAGCAAGAACAACAACCTCGTACCAGAAGTTGAACATTTCATGGACCCACATAAGCTTCTCCTCTTGTATCGCTCCACTAAAAAGTGTGCTGCTTGCAGTGTGCTCCTTTCACCAGATGATGCTGGCTACGGCTGCCCAGAATGCGACTTGTTCCTTCACAAATCCTGTTTACAAGTACAGCAGGAAATACGACACCCTTATCATCCTCACCCTCTTGTGGCCTTTAAGGAGATAAATAGGAAATGTGCCGCGTGCAAAACAGACTGGCACAGCGGAAGCTACTATGAGTGTTATTCAGAATCTTGTAACTTCTCTCTTCATCTGCCGTGTGCTAATAATAATTTTAGGGAGCAAACAACTCCCCTAAGGCTCAAATCCGACCACCACCACGATCTATATTGCTTCGCCCTACCTAATTCCATTCGCTCTGACGCTATATGCGACAAGTGTCGCCAGATGTGCAGGGGTGCTTGCTATGTGTGTTTTCAATGTGACTTCATTCGCCACCTAAAATGCATGTCTTTACCGCAAAAGGTTGACCATGAGTGCCACTTGCATCCACTCATCCTCAAGGATTCATTCAGGGAAGACGACTCGGGAGAGTATATATGCTATGCTTGTGGGGAAACAAGAAACGTAAACCATCCTCTGTATGTCTGCGAGGAATGTCCAAAGGATGTTCCATCATACACCGTTCATATAGAATGTATAATCTCTGATGACCAAGAGGAAGATGAATCCCTCTCCAACACCTCTAGCCGGATAGCAGATGGCAAGGGCTTGCAAGTCATGGAACCAGTAAAGAAAGACGAAGAAGGAGAGCCAAAAGGAGAATTAAACACCCAGATTCATGAGGCAAGACCATCCCTCCCCTTCTCTTTAAATTTTTCTTTTTTGTCTATAATACTAGTCGATGAATGTGAGACTCGAACCAAGGCCTTATTTCCCTTGTGCTTTTAACACAAGAGTGCCAGTGTGCTATAACAGTTCATTTTTACAATTTCTAGTCTCTCTTTATTCTTCTACTTACATTTGAGTGTGATTACTAATTGGAATGTGATCATATTTAGTACATGGACCAAATACATTCAAGCCTTACATTTACACTAGAATTCTTTTTTGGGTTGCAGATTGACAGACATGATCATCAGTTAACTTTTCTTGTCAAAAAAGGAATGGAGGTTATGAACTGCTATGGGTGTAAAACGGAGATCCAGGGTGGTGAATTGTACACTTGCCAATTCTGTCACGTTCATTTTCATCCATCTTGTACTACGTTCCCCAAAAAGATTAGACACTCCCTTCACAAACACACTGTACTTGAGTATTCCGATAGAGCTGATTTCCATGTGTGTGGTCTTTGTAGAAAATTTTCCTCTGGGTTCCATTACAAATGTTTAACATGCCCTTACGATCTTGATTTGGAATGTGCCTTTTTAACTGACGATCAGTGTCAGAATTATGATGAGAAACATCCTGTAGTCAAGATTCAACATTTCAGTCCACCCATTGAACTCATCCTGGTCAAATGCAGCAGTGAGCTTGGGATGCATTGTAAAGTATGTTGGTTGCCTATTTCAGGTTGGACGTACTACGCAGAATCTTACCCTAATTATATTCTTTTCTTTGCCCATGAGTCATGTTTGGATATGAAGCAAGACATACAGCCAATATATCACCTCCCACATCGATTATTTGCCGAACAGTTTCCTCAAACAAACTTTTGCCGTGTCTGTAGATCAATGATGAATTTGGGGTACTCCTGTAACGAATGCGAGTTTTGGGTCCATGTCCATTGTGCAACTATTCTTACATCCAGTCTGAAATTTAAGTTCCATGAGCACAGTCTTTATTCTTTCTCTGCAAGTGATTTACGGGGTGGTGCCCGCTTTCAGTGCTGCAAGTGTTCTTCTGAAACATTTAGTGGCTCCTTCTACCGTTGTGTGGACTGTGACCTCAATATACATCTGGAATGCATCTCTCTCCCAACAACAGTGAAGCATAGTTGTCATGTTGATCCACTTACACTTAGGCATTCTTTCAAGGAGGATGATACTGGTGAATATTATTGCAATGCTTGTGAGGAGCCAAGAAACCCGAATCATCCTTGTTATTTGTGTGAGGAATGCTGGAGGGAAGAACGCGTGTTCGTTGCTCATGTTGGATGCGTTATTGAAGAAGAGGTATGGTTTCATTCATTGTCTAAATTTTTTTTAAGTTTATCAATTAGACTCTGATCTTTCTGTTTAGCTCAAAACACTTTATGCAAAATCTCTCAGCTCTTAACGGTCATCTGCAAACCATCTCTACCACTTTATTTCCCATCCCCATCCCCACCACTTTATTTCCCATCCCCACCTTCTTCTCCGACTTTCACCCGCGGCCAAACCCTCGCCTCTTTTCGGCGTCCTCCTCCTCTGCCTCCTCTTCGTCCTCCTCCTCCTCCGCCTCCTCCTAGTCATCCTGCTCCTCCGCCTCCTCGTCTTCCTCCTCCTCCGCCTCCGCCTCCTTCTCGTCGTCCTCCTCCGATGTCGTAATCCTCTTCCGCTAGGATCGCGAGTCCGTTCACTCATTTCCTCCGCCCGTAGCCACTTCCCTCAGGGTTGGTCGATTTGTTAGGCACGTTGAATAAGGTAATGTTTCTTTGCCCGTTATTGTACAATTTTTTTTTTTTTTAAGTTTCTTGTATTTCGATGCTTGTCTATTGAACTGGCTTGCTGCTTTCAGTTCGATGTTATTCACAGTTGTGTTTTTGTGGTTTGTTTCTTATAGTGCGGGAGTGAGAATTTGTCAAGATGGACAGACAAGAGCACGAGAAGTTGCTTGAAACTTTGAAGCTATATGGTCGGGCTTGGAGAAGGATAGAAGGTAATATTTAGTTGACTAATCCATCTTTTCTCCTCAGTAAATTCTTAAATCATGAATCTGATTTTATTTAGTCATCTTGCGACAGAGCATGTAGGGACCAAAACTGCACTTCAGATTAGAAGCCACATTGAAACTTGCACGCTTCTGTGAAAGAATTGCCACATTGAAACTTTTAAGGTTATTGTAAGTTTCACCATTGTTTATTTGTTTCTCACTTTCTGTACCCACCCGTTATGAAAGATACAAAATTATGTGTTTCTCAATGGGATGCCAAGACATCGGAGCTCATTTCATTTCGTCATAAATGTGCTCCACTACTAATTTCTGGGCTGTTTCTTAAGGGATTTTCTTACGGATGCTCGCGGTAAGAAAACGGTAAGCAATTGCTTACGGATTAGTTACCGATTACTTACGGCTAGGGGTTAATTGCATTTTAAACTATTTTCAACTTAATAGTTACAGATTGCTTACGGAATCGCAGTAAGCAATGTTTCCTAACCGTTCACTTACAATTTTAGCCGTAAGCAAAATGTTGAAAATAATTCTTAACAATTCACTTATGGTGGATCCGTAAGCAAATTGTAAAGAATATATATATATTAAAAAATATATATAATTATTTGTAACCAGGCATGGGCGAAGTCGCGGACAGGCAAATTTTTTTCCCTCCCCCACTAAAAATTTCACTCCCTCCCAAAATTTCCCAAATACACCAAACCCTACTCCCAAATTGATTAATTGCTTCTCTCACTCGTTCACTTGCTTCCCCTCTTCCCGCTTCTCTCTTCCAAATTCTCACTCCCTCTTCCAAAATTTCACTCCCTCCCCCGTTCGCAAAGACTCATAAGCGGAGAAGTCTAAGGAGTTGGTTCGATTGGCAAGACTCATAAGCGGTGGTAAGACGACGCCATCAGGTGGAGGAGAAAAGCGGAGCAGTAAATCGAGGTAAAAGTAGTTGCTGGAAATTGAAAATAAGGGAGAAGAAGATCTTTTTCTGTTTCTACTGTCAATTGGTTCGATTGTTTCTGTAATCAATCGGTTCGATTGTTTCCCCTCCCGCTTCCTCTTTGCAATACAACCTCCGTTTCGTCACTGCCGGTAATATATCGCTTCTCTCTCTCCGCTCCATTGGAGCTGTTCATGTTATTTTTTTCGATTATTATTTCGTTTTTGTGTTGCCCTGGAAATTTGTGATGTGATGTTATTTGCCTCTAGCCTTGCATGTAGTTTTGCGTCTGGTTGCTTGGTCTGATTTTTATGCGGTATTTTCTTCTTTGGTCTAATCCCATGTTGTGCTTGCTTGGTTTTCTGACACTAGACTGTGATGTCGATCCCCTTCCAAGTCTGCTGAATCTCTTCACAATTGTTTTAAGCATGTCCTGTTTCTGGTCTGTTCTTTTTTTTTTTTAATGTTTCATCGGTGGATTAATCTCTTACGCGTTTTATCTTGCAATAATCTAGAGTTTTGCAATTTTCTTTGGTATTGCTGGAGGTCATACAATTTTATATCAGTAACAGGGTGTTTACAGGTTTTAAGTTCTCAGTTAATAAGCATCTATGGATTGGATATTAGTAACATGAATCTTTCGTTTTTGGAAATATCGATTACATGAATGTTCATGGGTATGATTATTGGTTATATTAATTGGTCGCAGTTAAACTTACCCTCACCACCGCAGAGTTGAAAAACTTCATGTTACCCATTCAAATGGGTTTTGAAAGTGGGTCCTGAAGGGTCTATCTCTTTTGATCTGTAAGTATCTAATGTGGGCTTCTCATAACTTTCATTCTATTTCCTGCTACTTTCTGCTCTCTACATGAGGAAGTAGCCTTTTCTAATTTCAAGTCTAGCGTGGCCTAAGTTTGAGTTTGAGCTTGCTTTGTGGATATCCTCCTTTGTTACTGTTCACAATTTGCTTTTACTGTTAACCTGATTTGTTTGATGGCTAATGAGTTCCATTTGCTTTTAATAACGAGGATTTATAAACTTGTAGCTGATCGACGAGTCGCTCCGTCCCTACATAGTGAGTCCCTTAAACCTAACATTTCAAGTGCATGCTTTTAGTTAACAGCCTTCTGATCTGTTTAGTTTACAGTCTTCTCTAGTATACCTGGTAATTTGTAAACAAATTGATTAAGTTGATACATTTTGGAATGTGGTTAAGCCCAAACCAAACTAAACTTGGAATTGCATTTTGGTAGTGGTGATTAACAAGCTTCTGCAATTTGATATACGGTCATGCAATCAATGAAGAAGTAACAAAGTTAAGTAGAGCATTCTAATAAAAAACAAGAGACAGTTCAATCGTAGACATATTAGAATGCACAGATTTAGGAATCCATGTTATGATATCCATTTGTGCCCTGCTGTACGAGTTCATCAATCCACCAGACTAGTGATGGTGAGGATTGAAGGACTATATGCTGCATTCTAGTATTAATATGCACTTAGGTATCCCCACTCTTCTCTTTTATGTTTCTCTTTTCATGTGTATTTAAGAAATGGATGATTGATTTACTACCAATTTTTTTCTTTTTTTTCTTTACAGCAGTGACTTGCCTAAGTGATCTCTTGCAGTCAGAGAAACGCAGCAGCAGCAGAAAGGATCACCATTAACCTCCTGGTGCAAGGTATCCCCACTCTTCTCTTTTATGTTTCTCTTTTCATGTGTA
This sequence comes from Turnera subulata, assembly GCA_028386065.3. Taxonomy (NCBI): domain Eukaryota; kingdom Viridiplantae; phylum Streptophyta; class Magnoliopsida; order Malpighiales; family Passifloraceae; genus Turnera; species Turnera subulata. The sequence continues at coordinate 115,042 of JAKUCV010003619.1, forward strand.
TTTAAGCAATGGGCTCATGATTCTCGTTGATTTACTTCCAATTTTTTTCTTTACAGCCAGTGACTTGCCAAAGTGATCTCTTGCAGTCAGAGAAACGCAACAGTAGCAGAAAGGATCACCATAAACCTCCTGGTATGTCATCCACCAATCACCCCATTTTATGCTGTAATTTAAAGTCATTGCAATGCTCCTCCGAAACTTTACTTATCCCACATATAATTACAGTCACACGTGATATGTAATTAATTTCCACCATGTCAAATAGTTGTAATATTTTCCTTTCCAAAATTAAATATACGTCTGGATAGTATGTTATACTGCTGTAACTTGTTCAATTTCTTAGCGATGAACAATTATGAAAATAGCAATAAAAACTTGTTTTCTTTTACATAGAAAAAATGTTCATTTTTTCATTATGTATGCATGTGAAACGAAGACCACAAGGTGTCATTTCTTGTTTTTTGACAGCAAAGAAGCTGCAGGTTATGACCATACCTCTAATCAAGGAGATGTCGATGCTGTATCTGTTCAAGGAAGCGCACAAGATGAGCAAACAAATAATAATGGAAAGGAGCATCTCCCTATCGATAAAGAAAAAACAGTGTACGTAATTATTATCACAAAAATAGGAATTTCTTAAGTATTTTGCATGTATTAGTTAGTAGTTGAGCCACTTAGAATATTATCTGATTTCTGCTTTACATTCTCTTAGCTCTGTGTTTTTCAATGAACTAGTTGAATGATTGTGTGTGCCTAGACTGGATGTGTCAGCTAGTGATTGTATGTTAACTCTTAGGTAGTGATATTTTCTCTATGTGTTCATTCCTGTGATTTTATCTGATACCAAATAAAGTTTGGAATGTTTTGAAACAATAGTAAATTTGACTTTCAACCACATTCGATTGCTGCTGAACAAAATTGAAGTTACTCAGTTTGTTCTTGTGGTACAATGCCTCTCTGTGGGATTGAGTTCTGGGTTGTTTCTTTCTTATGATTTGACATTTTTAGCATGTTAGAGCATTCTGTAAGTGCATGCAGGATAGTGGAATGACATGTTAAAGTATTCTGTAAGTGCATGCATGTTAAAGCATTCTGCTTCTAATTACCCTTGCTTCACCTTTTTCTTTTTGTTTCCATTTCAATAGATAATGCATCCTTTTGATTCTTGGCCAATTAAAATATGTGATGCCTTGTGGAACTCGCCCTCTTGAGCAGCAGCAATGGACAAATCTTCCATTTGGTCACTTGGCTTTTACAGGGCAACAACAAATGATGCCTGCTGGAGGTGCATCTTCATCACATCCATGGCAGCAAACATTCTCAAGCTCGATGCCGACCTTTCCGAGTGTCTCAACAGCTGCTCCTCCAATTGATCAATCAACAAATGTCAGTTTTCCCAATTCTATCCGAATGCCAAGTTGTCCTCCACCACATCCTGCTTCGAAGAACAATTCTGCAGGTTCTCACAAATCAACACACTGATTTGTTTACTTGTATTATTACGTTATATTTGTGGCTTTATGTTTTATTTGTTTAAGGCAATGAATTTGGTGCCAAATTGTATATGTTGAGAATTTCATATGATTTGGAACAATGTCAGATTCTATGTTCACTTTGATTAATTGAGATGTTGAATGTTTGCATTTATTCTATTTTAGTTTTTGGGTTCAATGTTCAAGTTGATGTCTTCAATATTCATGTTGAAGGGTTCAATATTCATGTTTCTGGGTTCTGGGTTTCATGCAATTATTTTTTTTTAATTTATTTATTTTTCCTTACGGGATGCTTACGGTTTGGTTACAACAAAGGATTGTAAGTAAAGTATTTTGCTTACCAATTACTTACCGTTTCCTTACGGAAATGTTTGTCTATGAATGGGGCCCACTGATTGTTTTGTTAAGGAACACTAACCGTTTCCTTACGGGCAAAAGCCGTTAGGAAACCTTTCTAACAGTTTCCTTACAAAGTCCTTACGGATGAGAATTTACTTACGAACGGTTTACTTACGGATGATTCCCGTAAGGAAACGGATAGCAAACGGTAAGCATCGTTTTTCCCGTAAGGATTTCGTAACGAATAGGTAAGAAAACCCATTTTCCTTACCAATTGCTTACGGGAAGGTGCCCAAAGAAACGGGCTAGAAATTGGTAGTGCTCGTTTCATTTTTCCCTGTTTCTTTTTGAAATATGAATAGCTAAATCATCTTATTCTCTCCCTCTCTCTCTTCTTCTGTTTCAAGCTAGTGACATGTGAAACTAGGATTATAGTGGTGTGTTACAAGGTATTGCTACGATCTACACTTGATTAGCATATACCAACTCTTAGATCTCTTCTAGAAAGATCCTAAAAATCCAAAATTCAGAGTTTCACAGTATGATACTTATCCAACTATAATGATAATCTGCATAGAGCTTTAACAACTGCATTATGTTTTGTTTTGGGGATGCCAAACATTGGCAGAACATTAGCAGCCATTATGGAAACTGTTGGAACTGGTTTCTTTGTTTAACTGTTCAGTTCTTGAATTCTACTTGTTTTTTGGAACATTTTGGCCATAGCATCATGATTTGTATTGTACGCTTTCATTTTCTGTAGTTGGGTTGTGTTTTCTCTTCAAATTGAAGAGTGCCATCTGTTCCTCTGTTTTTGTCTCAAAAATATGATTGTGATTTTATTGTCGATGCATGTGTAAGTCATAAATGCTGCTGCAACAGACACCCATAGCAAAGAGGGGTTTCATCTTGCCGTGGTTATATTGATCAGTGTATTTGTGTCAGTTGTATTACTTCTGGGGATATTTTGTGAACTGGATAATCAATGTTTAATTAATTACAGTAAGTATTCTAGATAGGAAATACGCAGGTCAGCTAATTTGGCTATTTTTAATACTCTTTTGGTGTAGTTTTGCGTGCTTTATGCAAAGTGCATGTTTAAAAATAATGGGTGTAGATATAGAATGCAAATTAGTACTCTCTTCTAGTACGTCTAGTTTTCATTAGTTTCAGATACATAACTAGGTGCAATAGAAGTCTCTTGTTGTTTACGAATTGAAATTCTATGATAAGTTGATAACCATCATCGAATTCAATTTAGTATTACTAACAATCTTGCTATTCTTATCTCAAAAATAAAAAGACTTGCTTGTAATAGCCATCATTAACTCCAATGGTCATCATATGGCTGATATTGATAGTATTTGCTCTCTTTTTTTTTTTTAATGGAGATCAGTTGCATCTATTCTTACCTTATATGCTGCTCTCTGAATTAATTATTATTGTTTCTCTTTTCTCTTCCTCGAACTTTTATTCTTATGTTATGCTAAAACACTACACGTCAACATGCCTGCTCCTTCCTCAGTCTTCTTCATCGAAGGTGCCAATCTCGGCAGAAGGAATCGTCTAGCCTACAGCATGGTCAACGAACGTGCTGAAGAGCTGCCGAACGAGCTCAGCAGAATGCCACGCCTTGTCTTCGTCGACGAACTCTACTCGTCGCGGTTCTTCGTCACTCCAATGGAAGAGGTGTTCTTCCTAGAGGACCATGGGGCTCTGAGGACATCCTTCTACGGCTCGGCAAACTCCGTGGTGTTCTTCATCTCCAAAAGGCTACAGGAGTTCAACCTGGAGTCCACTTGCCAGACTGTGGAGCAAGGTGCCTACTACCAACTCTCGATGACGGCCCAGAGCATGCCCAGAATGACTCGGCTACCTCCAACTTGGCCAAAGGCACGGCTGCTGGTGTGGAACTGCAGAGGAGTGACAAGACGTGCCCAAGAGTTCTCACGTACCCTGAGGGACCTGAAGAACCAATATAAGCCGAACATGGTTCTTCTGACGGAGACACAGTGACAACCACGGGACGATCACGGTCTCATCCCACTCCGGTTCCCTCAAGCTAACCGGTTCGAGATTCCTGGCCAGAGAGACAGAGGCGGCATGTGGTTCTCTTGGAGCGACAGAGTCACGGTCAACATCAACAGCGACCCAAACAGTTTCCGTGTCAACGTCGTTCCGAATCGCTAAATGTATTTCTATTTTTATAAATTATCAAAAAATCCATGTAATATTTCTCTTTATTTTATAAAATATCAAATATAAATGTAGTATTTCTGTTTGTACTTCCAATATTATCAATATTAATAATATTTGCATTTCTGCTTATTATGGCATCATTTACCTCTTATGTGTATGCTCTGCGACAGCTGGCGTCCCTCGACTGGATCCATAATGCACTAACTAAATGACATAAAATAATAAACAAATGGAGCGAACTATACAAACAAGGACTCAAACACACAAAGACTGCCCAACAAGACCTAACGCCCGCTCCGCTACCAAAATGAAGCGCCCCGACCCGTATTTACCGTACACAGTAAACACGTGCCGGAACTGTGACAACCCATCCCAATAAAGCCCATCATACAATGTATAAAACAACAATCTGGCCAACAGCCCAATACCAAAACTGAAAACCAGCCCTTCGGCCCAACATGAAATTTGTCACCCGAATCCCGTGGACATCAACAACAACAACCATCCGGCCCAATGGCCCAATTACAACATAAGCACAGCAGGGAACTCATCAATATTCACAGCGGAAGACTTATGACTCACATGACAACATATGCAAGGCCCAATGCAACTAATGGATCCGAGTCCTGACCGAGGGTACGCTTCAGCTCGCCCGGTACGTTCTTGCACTACAAACAACTCATCCTACGGGATGAAACCCCGCAGGCGAGGGGTGAGTCCGAAGTGCTCACCGACGAAAGATAAATAGTGATATATAATCAACCGCAATACTTTCGATGTAATGCAACCATCAAATCAGATGAATCTATCACAAACAACATAACAGTGGATTACAACTCAAACAACACAACAGAGGAAACCAACACAATCAACACGACAGAGGAAACCAACTGTGGAAGCCCGTACCCCAATTAAATAAAAATAAAATTATTAAATGAAAAAGAGTTACCAAAATACTCTTGAAACCCGGGGTACAAAAACCGATGCTTCGGCATACAAATATTTTCCATGAAAATGTATTAACAACGAGATGTCATAAAAATAAACGAGATCAACCGGCTTAACAAATAATAAGCTATCACGGCATCATGCCGACATAATATCACAAAAATCAACTCCGGCTAACTGCCGATACAGAGACAAATATTCATGACATCTCGAGTTATTTAACTTGCAGCGGAAGATGAAAATAATAATAAAACTCAAGATAGAAAAATAACATGCATATGGCTCTATGGATCCCACCAAGAGATAATGCACAACTACCTGTTGAAGTGACTGCGTCTGATCTCCGAGTCGAAGGTATAAGTGAGTCTGCACGCTAACTAAAGTCTGAAAAACAACGGTGGCGATTATGTGAGTCGCCTACTCAGTGAACATTAAAAGTCTAAATATACATGAAAGTGAAGTCATGCTCGTAGGGTGAGTAGCTCACGAGCACAAGTACAGCATACAAGCAAATCAGAATCACACACCATCACATAAATGTTTTATTGTATTATAGCTCGTATTGTTTGAGCTCAATGCGTTATCTTATTGTTATCATTATTATTATTTTTATTATTATGGGCCCTCTACTGTGAGTCAAGTCTCGGTAGCGCATCTGATCAGATCAGGGTGTGAAACCCAAATGTCGAACCTCAGAAGGGGTAGATTCTGAGGCCAAAAACCACTGATAAATCTCAAGTGGCCGCTAGCTACCTGAGGGTGCACTCAGACACACCTAACCGGTGCAAGTCTTCCAGGGGTGCACCTACATCCCCTGGGCATGCTAAACAGCATAATGTGACCCGAGGTACCCAACCCTCCTCGGGGCTACCAACCGACACCACAGTAGAATTTAGTATTTTATTCTTAATTAAACCTTTATATTTCTGTTTGAAGTACATTATGTCTTTCAGGGAAGTGTGTATGTGCCCCTGTATCATCTGGGCCTTCGGCCCATAACCACATATTATTACGGTTGAGATACATTATGTCTTTCAGGGATGTGTGCACTGTAAGTGTCCCTGTTTCATCCGGGCCTGCGGCCCATATTCACACATTATCACCAAAGCAATTTTTCATAAAGAAATTAGGCATGTAAGATCAATCCGGCATAAAATTCCAATCATCGCATGTAGCAAACAAGGCAAGTAAACAAACAAACCACACCAACATGCATTCACAAAACATATATAAAAAGACTTGTAATGTCACCTCAAAATGCAAGTTATGACTTCTCCCCGATCCGAGTCTACAGCTTCCGAGGTATCTCCCGTGCCTGAATACCGGCACATAATATAATCACCAAACCAATTTTAGGAATAAAAACGTATACGTATGCTAAGGTATGCTCTAATCGAGTAACTCCCGACCCTAACTATCAGATTACAAGATTTCCGGGTCTAAGTCCAAAAAGAATATCTTTATCTTTCATAACTCCAATGATTACGGATCTAAGGTTCATCGGTTAAGTTCGTTATCAATTCTCGGGCCTAAGGCCCACTAAATCCTTAATCACAAATTCTGGGCCGTGGGCCCACTTCCTTAAGTTCATATTTTACCGATTATGAAATTGGGCTTCGAGCCCGTTCTTAACATCCGTGAGTTTAGTTTCCCGTGATTAAGTCCTAAGTCCGTATTTTAGGTCCAATTAAATATCCTAAGCTTCAAATTGAAATTATTGGGCCTGGGCTCGGTTTTTCCTAAAAACCGTCCTAAGGTCGTTTCCGAGCCCAAGGTTAATTGGCCTAAAGTCTATTCGTGTCGGTAGGTTCTCCCGGCCACACACTCTAACTCGCCACTCTCGGAAATCCACAATTCACTTAAAAACAAATGTATATTTCGGTAAATAATTCCAAATTCAAGTACACGACAAAACCGAGACAAATCATAGATAATTACCGACTAACACTCGTAAAAACGAGAATTATCGTCCGCCGGCAGCACCCGAGTCTTCGCCGGAAAAGTTCCCGAGCCCTCGCCGGAACAGTACACCTACGTCGGATTCCGGTCACTTCGCCGGAATTTCGCCGGAGCCCAAAAACAACTTCACCCAACTGCCATCGTTCAAAACAACAGCAACCAACAGGATATACAGCTCAAACACAACACCCCACAAGCATAAAATGAAATTAAGCAAACTAAAGTGACAATTCCTTACCCGGAAAACGCTGCCAACCTACCGGAAAAACTCCTACAGCTTCACCGGAAGCAACCTCCACGCACTGCCATCGGTAAACAGAGCCACCAGCAACACGACCCGCCAACCGAGCCCATCGCACACCACCATCAGCAACCCCACAGACCCGTCGCCAACACCACAACACAATGGACAACCCAAAATCAAACCCGGATCCGGGTTAGCTCCATTCAATACTAACATCCAAAACCAATAACAAATCTAAAACGGAAGCAGGGGCGAAGAGGAAGGGGTGGCGACACTTACCCAGGTGGCGACGACGACAGGTTCGGGTTCACGCCGCGGGTTCTTCGCCGCCCGTCCTCTTCGGTTATGCCTCCTCTCCTCCTCGATGCAGTGACGGCGGCGGCTCCTGGGTGTTGTCCGCGCGGTGAATCGGACGAGGAAAAAGGGTGAAAACGATGAGGCGGTGACTGTGGCGAGAAGAAAAAAGAATGGAAAGGATGAGTTTCTGGTCCAAAAACAACAGACGAAGAAAGATAGAGATAGGGAGAGAAAAGAGAGGAGGGGAGAGTGGTGTTTGATGCCGTTGGCATCATGGCGAAATTGGAAGGTGGGGGACAATGCCGTTGGAGCGGCTGAGTGGAGGAGTAACAGAAAAAAAAGAAAACGAAAGTGAAGAGAGGAGAAGAAAGAAAAAAGAAAATGGAAAAGAGAAGAAGAAGGGATCGGGCTAGGGATTGGCCGCCCTAGTGGACGACTCGTCGTCCGCTTAGGCGCGGTCAACCCCCGCCTGGTCAACGTTTTTTTTTTTCCATCAAAACGACGTAGTTTCGATCGAAGATACAACAAGACCCACGTTTCGCCCCGAAAAACATCCCGATATCAACGAAACCCGAAGCATGAGAAATCTCAACTGGGAATTGACATTTCCAAGGAAAAATACTTATTTTCCCCAACTAAAACTCGAACATGCTTCAAGGGTAAAATTGGAATAAATATTCCGGAAATTCCGTGAATCAAATTATAAAAAATCCGGGGCGTTACACCAACACAAACAACACGATAGAGGAATCCTACTAAATCATGTCAAAGCCTAGACCAAATGAATACTTATTAATTTTTATTACCAACTTTATCTTTCGGGCCCGTCACTGGACAAGCTAGGGTCGTACCTGGTTATTAACTAATTCTGGTTAACAGGCCCCACCACAATCCGAGATCAACATCCCAATATCTCAGAGTGGCTGCTCTATAAAGGTCCTAAGGTCAGATAATGGGACCGAATACACTTCACAAAATTTTAGCAAGTTTTGTGAAGATGCTGGCATCTCTCATCAGCTCACAGTAAGTTATACTCCTCAGCAAAATGGAGTTAGTAAAAGAAAAAATAGAACAGTCATGGAGATGGCTAGGTGTCTATTGTTTGAAAAGCAAATGCCTAAGAGTTTTTGGGCAGAGGCGGTGAATACTGCTGTTTATATTCAAAATAGGTTGCCTACAAAAGCTCTAGACAATAAAACTCCATTTGAAGCTTGGAATGGTTTTAAACCATGTGTGGAGCACTTGCGGGTGTTTGGTTGTGTATGTTACACATACATATCTGATGTTAAGAGGGACAAGCTAGAGCACAAGGCTGAAGTTGGAATTTTTGTGGGATATAGCTCTGTTTCTAAAGGTTACAGAGTCTATAATCCTAAAACTGAGAAGGTTATTGTCAGCAGGAATGTTAAGTTTGATGAGAATGTATCCTGGAATTGGCAAAATTCCAAGGATAATCATCAACCTTCACAAGTCTTGTCCCAGCAAATAAATCAAGATAATGAAGAGCCTCAAGAAGAAGATGAGGAGGAAGTAGAAGAGTCAGTTAGAGGCACTAGAACCTTTGCTGATATATATCAGAGATGCAATGTTGCTGTTCTAGAGCCCACAACTTATGAAGAAGCAAGTAAAATTCCTGGATAGAGAGATGCAATGCAGGAGGAGATGAATATGATAGAAAAGAATCAGACTTGGTGTTTGGTTGATAGGCCAAGTCACAAAAATGTCATTGGAGTTAAATGGGTTTATAAAACCAAGTTGAATGCAGCTGGTTCAGTGAACAAGCTAAAGGCTAGGTTGGTTGTAAAGGGCTACTCTCAACAGTTTGGAGTAGACTTTATCGAAACATTCGCTCCAGTGGCAAGGCATGATACAATTAGGCTCTTGCTAGCCTTGGCTGCCCAAAAAGGCTGGAAAATCTTCTAATTGGATGTAAAATCAGCCTTTCTTAATGGATTTCTTGATGAAGAAATTTATGTTGAGCAGCCTCAAGGTTTCCTTGTCAAAGGCAATGAAGAAAAAGTCTACCTCTTGAAAAAGGCACTATATGGCCTGAAACAAGCTCCTAGAGCCTGGTACACAAGGATAGATGAGTATCTAATCCAACTGGGTTTTGAAAGGAGCAAAAATGAAGCCACTCTATATGTGAAATCAACAAACTCAGATTTGTTGATTGTGTCTTTATATGTGGATGACTTGCTAGTCACAGGAAATAATCCAAAGCTTGTGAAGCAATTCAAGATGGAGATGAGCAAAGTATTTGAGATGACTTATTTGGGAGAAATGGCATATTTTCTTAGCATGGAAATATGTCAAACTGAAGGAGGAGTCTTCATATGTCAAAGGAAGTATGCATTGGAGATTCTGAAGAAATTCAAGATACTCGATTGCAAGTTTGTGAGTATACCTTTGGCTTTGAATGAGAAGTTATGCAAAGAGGATGGTTTTGAAAAAGCTGATGCTTCTCAATACAGAAGTTTGATAGGCTGCCTCCTATACCTCACAACAACCCGACCAGATATTATGTTTGCTGCCAGCTTACTTTCTAGATTCATGCATGCTCCTAGTGAGTTACACTTTAAGGCAGCAAAACGGGTGCTAAGATATATCAAAGGAACTCTTGATTTTGGTGTTTGGTTTCAGCAAAAACAAGAGATCAAGCTTCATGGATTTTCTGATAGCGACTGGGCTGGTTCTCATGACGATATGAAAAGCACATCAGGGTATTTGTTTTCCCTTGGTACTGCTGTTTTCTCTTGGAATTCCAGGAAACAAGATATTGTTGCTCAGTCCACTGCAGAAGCAGAGTATGTAGCAGCTGCTGCGGCTGTCAACCAAGCAATTTGGTTGAGAAAAATGTTACATGATCTCAAGGAAGATCAAGAAGAAGCTACCGAGATTATGGTAGACAATCAATCTGCAATAGCAATATCCAAAAATTCAGTGTTTCATGGCAGGATAAAGCACATGAAGATCAAATTTCGCTTCATCCGAGAAGTGCAGCAAGCCAATGAAGTCAGTCTTGTTCATTGCAATTCTGAAAATAATCTAGCAGATATTTTGACGAAAGCATTGCCCAAAGAAAGATTTGAGAAGCATAGAGATGCTTTGGGAATTTACAGCAAGAAATCAAGGAGGAGTGTTGATGAATGATTACTTGCTAGAACTTTCCATAATGTTCTTGTAAAAAAATCACGATATTTTGTAGAAATGTTCTAGTGCAGAATCTGGAATAATCTTGTAAAACTAAAATATCATGATACTTTGAATAAATATCTAGATATTAATAGATATTTAGAATAATCTATAAAAATATCTAGATATTAATATGAAAAGTTAAGATATTATGAGTATTTAATGATTATCTAGAAAAATCTAATGAAATATCTAGGATTAGTTAAGAAATTTTGAAGATGATGTTGTAGTATAAATATGTAATGAAATGCAAAATGGGTGTGTGCTTTCCTAAACCAAAATCGTGCTCCCCTCTCTTGCCTATTTCTCTTGTTTCTTCTTAGCAAGTCTTTCTTTTAAACAAGTCTTTATTATTTTCTTTTCTTTGTACAACAATCACTCATATAAACCTTTTCTCAAATACACCCTTCCCATAATTTTTTCCTTCAAATGATCACAACTTTACTGCACTTGGACATGTGCAATTAGTGGACCGAATTAATGAGGACGATTCCGTTCAGATCCAGATCCTATCATAATTATTATATATATATTTTCATCTTGTACACATTTGAACAGTGATCTAGAAAAATCATAAGAAGAAGGGTAGATACGTACAGGTATGGGAGCTTGCACCTTCTTGATTAGGATCTTTCAATTTCATTTCAGATTAAACGTTATTATAATCATATTTTCATCGTGTACACATTTTAAACAGTGATCCAGAAAATCATACAAAAGGGTAAAGAAGCAGAGGAAATAAGGCTTGCTTGCGCCATGCACAACTTGTTTAGGTCAAAACATTGATTTTATTCAACACGATGAGTTATATAGATCTTGAAGAACAATTATATGTTGGTTATTAGATGAAACTAGTCTTCAGCTTGTATATATTTTTTTTTTCATATTTCCTTTTCCATATGTTTTGAAAGCGGTGTATTTACACCTGATTCAATCCTGCAAAGCTATTTGGAAAACGCAAAAATCTATAACATTTATATTGCTCTTTGTAGAAGAACAAGTTTTCTCAATACAGGAACCGATATTGTACATCTTCCATTAAAACTGTGGCACAAGGCTTTGACATTATACNCTTCCCTTGGGTCGATCCCTTTCCGCCAGTTAGACCCTCTCATCGCAAGCGATCTTGAAAGGCCTTTTACTATTGAGGAAGTAAAGGATGCGGTCTGGAGCTGCGATAGTTCCAAAGCACCCGGTCCTGACGGGTTTAACTTCTCTTTCTATAAGAGGTGTTGGCAATTGATTAAACTTGATGTTTTTGACATGGTTTCTCAGTTTTTTGCTTCTTCCAGGTTACCTAAAGGTGCTAATTCGGCATATATTTCTCTCCTGGCCAAAAAAACTGGTGCGGAGGCTTTCGATGATTTCAGGCCCATCACCTTAGTGAACGGGCTCTACAAAATCATTTCCAAGTTGCTGGCCACACGGTTAAAACAAGTTATGCCTGATTTGGTCGGTAACCAACAAACAGCGTTTATAGCGGGTAGAAGTATCATGGATGGCGCTCTTCTTTCAAGCGAAATTGTGCACTCCCTGAAAAGAAAGAAGTCCAGAGCCGTTGTGTGGAAACTCGACTTTAAAAAGGCCTATGATTCAATAGATTGGGGGTATTTGATGCAAGTGTTGAAGGCCATGGGTTTTGGTCCTAAATGGAGAAGCTGGATCGATGAATGCCTCTCATCATCTTCCCTGGCTGTTCTCGTGAATGGTTCGCCGACCAATGAGTTTAGGATGGCGAGGGGCCTTAAACAAGGCGATCCTCTCTCGCCCTTCCTCTTTAATCTGGCTGCGGAAGGACTGTCCAATATCATTACTAAGGCTGCATCCTTGGAGTTGATCAAAGGGGTCGAGTGTGAGTCTATGTCTTTCTCTATATTACAGTATGCAGACGACACGATTCTTTTCTCCCCGGCGGATTTGCAGTGCTTGTTGAACCTCAAAAGATGTCTTAGGGTGTTCGAAGTTTTATCGGGACTGAGTATCAATTTTCACAAGAGCAGCGTTGTGGGCATTGGCTTAAACCATAATGAAGTAGAACACCTCGCGAATATGCTGCATAGCCGAGTTGAATTTTTTCCTATTAAGTACCTCGGTTTTCCGTTGGGTGGCAACACGAAAAGAGTGGCAGCATGGCAACCTGTAATTGACAAATTTAGTAGCAAGCTGCAGTCATGGAGAGGGAAGCATTTGTCTCTAGGCGGAAGGGTGACACTTATTAAGTCAGTACTAAGTGGGCTGCCTATTTACTTTATGTCCATGTTTCAGCTACCAGTGGCCGTTGCAAAAAAGATTGTTCAAGTGATGAGGAATTTCTTTTGGAGTGGGGTTGAGAGGCCTAGAAAAACCTGCTTCGTGGCTTGGAAATCTATTTCAGTTCCTAAAGAACGTGGGGGTATGGGGATTGTGGACCTGGCCATCATGAACCAATGTTTATTATTTAAATGGTTATGGCAATTCACTCAAGCTGAGGAGAAAGATTGGAAGACGTTCATTGGAAGTAAATGTGGCATCCACTCTTCCAAGCTGATTCCACAGTTCGATCTAAAGAAAGCTTATATACTGTGGCGGGATATTGTTCGTTCAGGTGGCAGTGAGAGTTCTTCAGGTCTTTCTTTGATGGAAGGCGTGAGACTTCAAGTAGGTGACGGGTCCAAGATTCTATTTTGGCGGGACGACTGGTCCGGCGGCGGTGCTTTTGCTGTCAGATTCCCCCGGTTATTTTCTATTTCATTATGTCAAAATTTTTCCATCTCAGATTGTCTCCAGGCGTCCGGTCCGCATCCTCGCTGGAAGGAATCGTGGAGACGGCCTTTGAGAGAGTGGGAAGTGGACGATGTCAATGTTATCACTTCTGAGATTTCTAGGGTGCCTCTTTGTCCTTCTTTTGTAGATCGTTGCATTTGGGAAGACGACAAAAAGGCAGGTTATTCGGTGAGGCTCGGAAGAGAATTTTTACATAAAAAGATTGTTGTTCAACGCTGGTTGCCATATGTATGGTTGGGCTTGACTCCGTTCAAGATCGAGTGCTGGTTGTGGCTGGCCATGAACAACGGTATCTCTACTAAAGATAACCTTAGGCATCGAGGCATCATTACTCTCGCCGACTCCATTTGCATTCTTTGTCAATCTCACTTGGAATCCAAGGACCATTTGCTCTTGCACTGCCCCTTTTCGTGGCGAATATGGTCAAGGATTTGTAAGTGGTGGGGTATCTCATGGTGCGTTCCTGCTACACTTGTGGATTTTATTTGTCAATGGTCACCTCTGTCTCCTTTTCTTCCCAGTCGTTCCTTCTGGGTGATGGTGTGTTTTGCGACTCTCTGGTCCTTGTGGTTAGAAAGGAATAAGAGGATCTTCAACGGAGTTAAGGTAGATGCAGACAGACTCTTGGACATCATCCTAGTGAATGTCTTCTCCTGGCTAAAGGCACATCAAAAAGAGTTTCCTTTCAGTGCGTCTCATGTCATTTCCAACGCCGAGGTAGTGAAAAATTGGAAGTGTCCGAAACGTGATTTGCGCCTTCTAGAGTTGAAAAATGACACTATAATACATTAGTCACTATGTTCTAGTTCCGTCTGTACATTCTACCTTCTGTACCTCTTTGTATTTGCTGTCTATTTCTTTTGTAATTCTGATCTACTTCTGATATTCTCACCCAATAAAGTTCACTCGTTAGTATCAAAAAAAAAGGAAACCCAGGAAATATTGAAAGTAAGTCTCAGTTTGAATTATTACATGGGCATTTCTTTCTCACTGCTTGTATCTTGGAGTAGTCTGATTCTTCTTATTCTGCTGTTCAATCCTCTTGATTTATCTCTATTGATTTAGTCCCCTGTTGATCATTGTTGATGTCTACCTCTGATAATAATACGTCTAATGAAGTATCACCCTGCTAAAAGTAAACATGTCAACTTTTTACATAAAGAGCAGCTTTTTACAAGAATTTGTGCAAAGCAAGAATCTTCCTGATATTAGCATGCGTAGTCACCAAAATTATAATTATTTGTTAGTGTTCATGAAAACATATCTTTAAGAAATTGAGACAGTGAATGAAATATTACCTCTTGGATAACACATCCAACATGAGCAACGAACACGTAGCCCTTACTCCAGCATTCCTCACACAAATAAACAGGATGGTTTGGGTTTCTTGGCTCCTCACAGGCATTGCAATAATAGACACCAGAATCGTCTTCATGGAATGAACTCCTAAGAGTAAGGGGATCAAAATGACAACTGTGCTTAACTATTTTTGGTAGAGGGATGCATTCCAAGTGTATACTTAGGTCACACTCCACACACCGGTAGAAGGATCCACTAAATGTATCAGAACACTTGCAGCACCGTAATGCATACTTTAAATCATCACATCTCCATAAATCACATGCAGCAAAAGAATAAAGAGTGTGCTCATGGAACTTATGTTTCAGAGTGGAAGTAGGATCAGCTGCACACTTGACATGGAGGGAAAACTGGCATTCATAACAGAAATACCCGGCAAATGATATTTTTGATCCACAAACACCACAATTGCGACTGTCAAGATCAAAATCTATTATAGATAACCTATGTGGGAGGTGATATGATGGTTGTATTTCTAGCTTCATTTCCAAACATGACTCGTGGACAAAGAACTGATTAATGGCCTCATCCAAGCAGCAATAGGTCAAACCCGAAATTAGCAGTTGACATACCGCACAGTGTATTTGAAGCTCACTGCTACATTTGGCCAGGGTGAGTTCATGGTTGTGACTGACATGTTTAATCTTGACTTCAGGATGCTTCTTGTCGGAATTTTGATAATGATCATCAGTTAAAAAAGCACAGTCCACTCCCACAGTGTAATCGCAAAAGGAACAGTCATAACGAAGCCCCTTGCACACATTTCTACAGAGACGGCACAAATACTTCTCATACGTATCTCTTCTAACAAGACGGTGTTTGTGAAGGGTGTGTCTATTAATCTCATCGGGGAATTTAGTACAAGAAGGATGAAAATGAATGCTGCAGAATTCACAAGAGTACATTTTACCACCAAGGATGTCTGTTTTACACTCATAACAGGTCTTGACCTCCAATCCTTCTTTGGCATGGAAAGTTAACTGATGATCGTGGCTTCCAATCTGTAACCGAAAGAAAATTCAAGAGTCAATGTGAGGCTTGAATGCCTCTGGTCCATATACCACATATGACCACATAGAATAATAAGTGATCACATAAACACTCATTTGTAAATAAAGGAATAAAGATAGACCAGGAATTGTAAAAATTGGAGGGGATAATGCTCTTGCCTTGATAATCTGAGTGCCTAAGTCTCCTTTTCGCTCTCCTTCTTCCTCCTTTACTGGTCCTATAACTTGCAAGCCCGTACCACCTTCTACCTGACCAGAGGTCTTCCGAAAGGATTCATCTTCGTGATCATCACATATTATACATTCTATATGAGCAACATACGGAACATCCTCTGGGCATTCCTCGCAGAGATAGAGTGGATAGTTTCCGTTTCTTGGTTCCCCACAAGCATAACAGTAATACACACCCGAGTCATCTTCCCGGAATGAATCCCGGAGAGTGAGGGGATGGAAGTGGCAGCTGCAGCGGTCAACCTTTGGCGGTAGAAGCATGCATTCTAGGTGGACTCTGAAGTTACATTCAAAGCAAATATAGAAAGCGCCCTTGCAAGGCTGGTCACACTTGTCACATATACTTTCAAAGAAAACGTTAGCAAATGGCCCAAGCAATCTTACCTCAGGGTGGTACTCATCAGGTGGCACAAAGCAATGTAGCTCATGGTGGTGGTCGATTTTGTGTCTTAGGGGAATAGTTTGCTCCATAGAACTAGTAGCACAGGGGATATGAAGAATGAATTCACAAGATTGTTCAGAACACACATAATGTGGGTCGTACAGACTCTGTTGGCAAGCAACACATCTACCAATCATCTTGGAGGAGGCCTCAAGAGGGTGAGGGTGGTACGGGTGTTGTATTACCTGTGGTACTACTTCTAAACAGGATTTGTGAAGGTACATGGCGCACTTTGGGCAGCCGTAGCAAGCACCATCATCATCGTCATCTTCATCGGATGAAAGGGGGAGACTGCAGGCGCTACAGTTTCCAGGGATAGAACGGAGGAGGACAAGCTTATGTGGGTCCAAGAAATGTTCAACCTCTGCGACAAGGTTCTTATTCTTGCTCTGATGATGATCACAACTACTCTTGTTGGTCTGAAGTGCACAGTTCACATCAAGGTTGATCTCGCACTTCGCACAGTTGTATGTAAAGCAGAGCATGTGGATATTTCTGCAACAATCGCAGACGATGACCTCAAAGGGACGACCGAGGATGAGAGGGTGGTCAGTAGAGTGAAGGGGATTAGAACTGTTTAGCTCAGTGGGCAACTCAAAGCATGATTTGTGGAGTATATAATTTTCACAGACTTGGCAAAAATAGACTGGACAATTTACCATTTCACCAAAGCATCCACTGCATCGTAGTAGTAGATCGTCTTTTGCAGACAGCTCCGTGAGAATCTCCTCGCTCTCCTCAAACAATGTCAAGTCATGTTCGTGGGTGAAATGCCTAGTACCCATCAGGAGCTTCTTGGGCTAAGGAGATTAATTGAGTTGAGGTTATGAAAATGAAAGCCTGGCTAGCTAATAGGTTTGTGTACTTCGCTACACTTGGACGTTAGCAATGAGTTAACCAAAAGAGGATATTGATTCATTTCAGATCCAGATCCAAAACAATATAGAAGAATATTAGTCGTACATAAGGACATATAATAATAATAAAAAAAAGTTTAAATATAATAGTGTATAGGTTTCTCCCGGTGCAGGTTTATGCATGCACCCATATTGATGAAGCAGAACTTCACTGCACTTGGACAAGAGCCATTCGTTGACCAAGACAGGATGATGCCGTTCAGATCCAGATCCACAAAAAAAAAAAAAAAATCTGGAAATTATTAGTCATAAATATACGTAGTTAATACTTAATAGCTAAGTTGGGATGCATACTAGCAAGAGTGAACGCTTGTTTCTATTTGTATTATTATACTTCAGGTCGCACTGTTAAAACTAAATATGCAAATATAAACTATCCTCACAAACAAAAAGCAATAGGGCTAAAGTGCAGGCTGGTATATTATCACATCATTGCCAATGAAACTTGTACACCAAAGTAAGCAAATTGCAACGATGAATGAAATCTTACCACTTCGATAACATGACATCCAACATAAGCAACAAACACAAGATCTTCCCTCCAGCATTAGGAAAGAACTAAGGGGATCAAAATTGCAACTATGCTTAACTACTGTTAATAGAGGGATTCATTTGGCAAGAAAAGTTAACAGATGATCATGGTTGTCAATCTGTAAGCAAAGAGAAAATTCAAGAGTAAAGGTGGGTTGCCTTGAATGTATTTGGTCCATGTGGTATATATGATTGACCACATCCAACATAAAGTAATCACATAGTAAACACTCAATTGTAAATAGAAAAAATAAAGAGAGACCAGAGATTTTTAGAAAATGAGGGGAGGGGATGCTCTTACCTCATTGTTTGAGTCTCTTTTTTGCTCTCTTGTCTCTTCCTTTTCTGGTTCTATATCTGCTATCTGGCGAGAGGTCTTCCAAAAGGATTCATCAGAGACTATATATTCTTTATGAGCAGTGTATGGAACATTCTCCGGGCCCAGAGACTGCTCCATACACTGCTCATATAGAATGTATAATCATCGCGGAAATGCAGTCATCTTCCAGGAACAAAATCCAGGAGAGTGAGGGTGTGGAAGTGGCACTGGTGGCGAATCTTTGGTGGCAGAAACATGCACTCTAGGTGGCGACGTATGTTGAAACCAGAGATAGTTTTTGTGCGCTTCCTGATAATCTCACAGTCTTAAGTGTTGTGTTTAGTAGTTTGTCTTAAATGCAGAAGCCGAGTAGTAGTATTGGTGTGGGCGCTGGCGGCGTGTGTTGAAAGGAGGAGATTGATGGCCCTAGTTTTTAGTATAGTAGGCGTGTGTGTGTGTGTGCGTGCGTATTTTGGGTTATTTTTTGGTCCTGTTGTTGAGTTCACAAGAAACATAGAGAGAATGAGTCTTAAAACAGGAGGGAGGAGCAGACAAAACCTGTAGACTTCCAATTCCATCACAAATACATAGCAAAGAACCCAAAATGATTGATGCTGGACAAATAACAACATCATTAAAATGCTGCTAAAGACATGAAGTCAAACCAATCTGTATAATGCAACCAAATAGCCAACTGATTCTGACTCGCTAACCACTTGCAGAAGATGATGTTGTTTCACATAACAATACTCTTGTCTTCATGCAAATTAAAGCATACAAAGCAAACACAAGAAACATTGCCGATAAGTGTAGGTAGTGATAAGAGGGAGTGACAGTAAATTGGAATACGGTTAAGTGATCATAGCGAGTTCATGTTATTGTGGGAGAAACTGGTTGGAAAAAGTAATTCATTGTGAAATGTGAAGATACAAGCGAACACAAGAANGCAGACAAAACCTGTAGACTTCCAATTCCATCACAAATACATAGCAAAGAACCCAAAATGATTGATGCTGGACAAATAACAACATCATTAAAATGCTGCTAAAGACATGAAGTCAAACCAATCTGTATAATGCAACCAAATAGCCAACTGATTCTGACTCGCTAACCACTTGCAGAAGATGATGTTGTTTCACATAACAATACTCTTGTCTTCATGCAAATTAAAGCATACAAAGCAAACACAAGAAACATTGCCGATAAGTGTAGGTAGTGATAAGAGGGAGTGACAGTAAATTGGAATACGGTTAAGTGATCATAGCGAGTTCATGTTATTGTGGGAGAAACTGGTTGGAAAAAGTAATTCATTGTGAAATGTGAAGATACAAGCGAACACAAGAAACATTGACAGCAGCAAGTCGTCAGTTTTCCATTGCATGACGATTTATCTCCTTGTGCTTGCCATCTTGGAGTAGTATGATTCTTACTTCTTCTTTTTACTTCCTCTTGATTTATCTCGATTACTTGACTTAGTCTCCCGTTGATCGTCCTTGATTTCTGCCTCCTGTAATCGATTCTGACTCACTAACCACTTGCAGAAGATGATCTGTGATATAACAATACTTCTCTTCGCGGAAATTAAAGAGGAGAGGTGTGTCAGCAAAAATACAAGCAACAGTTTCTCTCCGTTAGCCTCCTCAGCTCAAATTTTAGTTAATACTATGTGATAATCAATCATTTCAGCAGCTTTTGAATCATGATAAATAAGAACTTGCAAGCAACACAGAGTTCCAGGCTTGGCTGAAGGTATATAGACAGCGTCTACATTACAATGTCATCATCAATCCCTACGAAGACCATGTTGACAATATCTCCACCACCGGGGGTGGTGGCCCAGGGTAAAGCCTTTAGCTTGCCATCTCTAGGACTCGGGTTCGAGTCCCGGCACTTCCAGTCAAGCCCCATAATAGGTGATGTGGCCGAATATGGCCTTCCACACTGTGGGGAGGTGGCCGTTGAGCCCGGGTCTCCCCGGCACGTGTCAGTGACACGTAGCAGGCAAGGGTGTCCGTTTGTGCTCCGGAGGGCGGTCTCTCCTATGAGGAGGGTCTAATGCCAGGATATAACCGGTATTGACCGAAGTCTGGACCGACGGGGCGATGATGACACCACTGATGCCTTTGTTTTTTTCTAGACAAAAATAAGTGTTGACAATATCTCCGGTTATACAATCTAACTGTTGTGATACAAAAAAACACAGCAGATAATGAAAGCAAGTCGTCAGTTTTTCCATTACATGACATTTTTCTCTCTTTGTGCTTGTCACCTTGGACCGTTTGACTTTTTATCTCCACTGATTTAGTCTCCCGTTGATCATCCTTGATTTCTGCCTCCAATAATAATACTTAGTGAAACGTGCAAACCTGTAGCAATTAAAAAGCATCAAGATTTAAAACATGAATAGGAGAAAACCTTAGAAAAGAACTTATGAGCATGGCTTCTAATCTGAAGTGCAGTTCTGGTCCCTACATGCTCTGCCACAAGATAACTAAATAAAATCAGATTCATGATTAAGAATTTACTGAGGAGAAAAGATGGAATAGTCAACTAATATTACTTTATTAAGATGGATTACTAAATAAATTAGATTCATGATTAAGAATTTACTGAGGAGAAAAGATGGATTAGTCAACTAATATTACTTTACTAAGATGGATTACTAAATAAAATTAGATTCATGATTAAGAATTTACTGAGGAGAAAAGATGGATTAGTCAACTAATATTACCTTCTATCCTTCTCCAAGCCCGACCATATAGCTTCAAAGTTTCAAGGAACTTCTTGTGCTCTTGTCTGTCCATCAAGACAAATTCTCACTCTGGCACCAAGAAACAAACCAAGAAACCACAAAAAACACAACTGTAAATAACATCAAACTAATTCAACAGACAAGTATCGAAATAGAAAAAACTTAAACAAATTTGTACAATAACGGGCAAAGAAAAATTACCTTATTCAATGTGCCTCATAAATCGACCAGACAGACAGAAAGCGGCACGTTCTGGAAGTCAACTGTGCGTTTGGTTGCTTACAGCCAATTCTGTTTCTCAAATGAGCTTTTGGAAGCGAAGCATCCTCTTCGGATTTTCTGGCGATATTCCATTCTTTTAACTTCAAAACCTAAAAACAATGGAGAAAATCGCTAAACGCAAGTTACATAGACTAAAGAAGGAGTAGATCTGGAGAAGTTTGGCTCACCGTGTCACCGAGTCAACGACCAACCCTGAAGGAAGTGGCTACGGCCGGAGGAAATGAGTGAACAGACACGCGATCCGAGCGGAAGAGGATTACGACATCGGAGGAGGACGAGACGGAGGTAGCAGAGGAGGACGGCGAGGAGGCGGAGGAGGAGGCGGAGGAGTAGGATGACGAGGAGAAGGCGGAGGAGCAGGATGACGAGGAGGAGCCGGAGGAGGAGGACCAAGAGGAGGCAGAGGAGGAGGCCGACGGAGAAGATGCAGAGGAGGACGGCGACCAGAAGAAGGCGGACGAGAGACGGGGGCTTGGCGGTAGGTGAGAGGCGGAGAAGAAGGTGAGGATGGCGGTAGACGGAGCAACGGCGGAAGAGATGGTGAGAAGATGACCGTTGAAAGCTGAGAAATTTTATTTTTTTTTCTTATATGTTAATTGATAACCTATAAAATAAGTCTAGTATAAACTATAAAATAGTATATGTTAATTGATAAACTATAAAATAGCGATATGTTACCATGCGATTTGAGCTTTAAAGAAAGATCAAAGTATAATTGATAAACTATAATTGATAATTCGACAAAATAAAAGTATAATTGATAAAAAAGTATAATTGATAAACTATAAAATAAGTCTAGAAAAAAAAAATATAAAGCCATGAAATGCAACACTGCTGCGACACGATTTATTTAGCTGGAGCTATAAAACTCGACACGGTATATGGCGGTTTGCCCCGCTAAATAACTCCCGTAATTAGACTTTTTTTGGTAGTGATAACGCAAACAGCAGCAGGCTTTAAATGCATGCAGGTAGCATTATCGGTGCCAATAATTAATACTTACTGGAATGTGCGTAAACCAACAATATTCCTGCTGCTAATAAATTGGCGTACACAGTAGTTCGCATGCTAACATATCGCTAAATTTCAATTTATACACCTTAATTTTAGCTTAAGATTACTTTAGTAACTTAACTTTTTCATATAACAAATTGGAAAATTTAACTTTCCAAAAGTATCAAATGTAATTCCTCATAATTCTAGTACCTTATTTGTATTGATAAATAACTTTTTTGGTCTTCAAAATTTGTTGAATTTATTAATGTGGTCCTTAACTTTTTTAATTTTAATTTTTACATCCCTAATTTTTGTCCAAATTGAATAATGTTTTTTTTTTTCCTCCGAAGATCACTAAGGATCCGCTTGGAAGTTGGAATTAGTGAAAGCCGCATACGCCTATGAGGTGCAAATATTTTATTATTTTATCTTTAATATAGACTTTATATTCTTAATTCTTGTAATAAGAATATAATAATTTTAAAAAATGAAAGTGACATTGTTTTAAAACTTAACATAATGTTAGGGGTTAGATCTAAATTAAATCTAGAGAGATAAAATTAAATTTAACCTAATTTTATCTCTCTAATCTCATCTTATCTCTAACACCTAAGGTCCACTTTCGCTTTTATTTGAAAAAAAAATGTTATATTTTTATTATAAAAATTGAGAAAATAAGGTTTATATGTAAAAAATTTTAAAAAGTTTAGGGATACAAAAACTAAAATTTAAAAAATAGTGGACCACATTAACAGATTCAACAGAGTTTAAGGACAAAAAAAATTATTTACCAACACAAATAAAATATACTAGAGTTGGAGTTGCTGTTTGATACTTTTGATAAGTTAAGTTACTAATAGGAAAAAAAAGTTAATTTGGCAAAGTAATTTTAGTCATAATAAAATTTAGACCACGAAATGAAACCATACCTCTTCTCCAATAACGCATCCAACATGGGCAACAAACACGCGATCCTCAGTCCAGCATTCTTCACACAAATAACAAGGATGATTTGGGTTTCTTGGTTGCTCACAAGCATTGCAATAATATTCACCAGAATCGTAATCCTCGTGGAAAGACCTCCTGAGAGTAAGACTATGATAAACATGACAACTGTGCTTCTTAACTATTTTTGGTAGAGAGATACATTCCAAGTGTATGCTAAAGCGACACTCCACACAACGGTAGAAGGAGTCACTAAATGTATCAGAAGAACACTTGCAGCACTGAAATCTACTGCTCCCACCAGGATCATCCCATAAATCACATGCAGCAAAAGAATAAAGATTGTGGTCATGGAACTCATCAAGTTTCAGGCTGGATGTAACAACAGCTGCACACTTGACATGGAGGCGGAACGGGCATTGGCTACAGGAGTACCCGAAAGTCATATATGATCCACAGACACGGCAAAATGTAGATCTATAAGAAAACCGTTTTGCAAATAATGGATGTGGGTGACACAATGGTTGTATTTCTGGCTTAATTTCCAAACATGACTCGTGGACGAAGAAAGGGAAAGGTTCCGAGTAATACGTCCAACCTGAAATAGGCAACCCGCATACCATACAATACACCCCAAGCTTACTGCTGCAATTGACCAGGATGAATTCAATAGGTCGACTGAAATGTTGAATCTTGACTACAGAATGCTTCTCGTCGTAATTCCGATACTGATCCTTAGTTAAAAAGGCACATTCCAGATCAAGAGTGTAAGAGCATGTTAAACATTTGTAATGGAACCCAGAGGAAAATTTTCTACAAAGACCACACACATGTTCTTTTCTACCCGAATACTCAAGTAGAGGGTGTTTGTGAAGGTTGTGTCTAATCTTTTTGGGGAAGGTAGTACAAGATGGATGAAAATGAACGAAACAGAATCGGCAAGTGTACATTTTACCACCCTGGATCTCCTCTTTACACCCATAGCAGTTCAAAACCTCCAATCCTTCATTGGCAAGAAAAGTTAACTGATGATCATGTCTGTCAATCTGCAACCAAAGAGAATTCAAGTGTAAATGTAGGGCTTGAATGCATTTGGTCCATGTAAATATGACCACATTCGAATTAGTAATCACAATTGTAATTAGAAGAATAAAGAGAGACTAGAAATTGTAAAAAGGAACCATTGTAGCACAAAAGCGCAAGACAAGTGAGGCCTCGGGTTCGAGTCTCTGTCTCACCTTCATCAACTAGTATATATATATATAAAAAAAAAAAATTGTGAAGTGGAAGGGAAGGGATGCTCTTTCCTCATGAAGCTGGGTGTTTAAATCTCCTTTTGGCTCTCCTTCTCCGTCTTTCTTTACTGGTTCCATGACCTGCAAACCCTTGCCATCTGGTATCTGGGGAGAGGTCTTGCAGAAGGATTCATCTTCCTCTTGGTCATCCGAGATTATACATTCTATATGAAGAGTGTATGATAGAACATCCTTTGGACATTCCTCGCAGACATACAGAGGATGGTTTACGTTTCTTGGTTCCCCACATGCATAGCAGATGTACACTCCCGAGTCATCTTCCCTGAATGAATCCTTGAGGATGAGTGGATGCAAGTGGCAGTCGCTGTCAACCTTTTGCGGTAAAGGTATGCATTGTAGGTGGAGATTGAAGTCACATTGAAAACACACATAGAAAGCGCCCTCGCACAGCTGCTGACACTTGTTGCATATAGCTTTAGAGCCAATGGAATCAGGTGGCACAAAGCAATACAGATCGTGGTGATGGTTGGATTTGAGCCTTAGGGGAATTTCTTGCTCCATAAAATTATTATAAGCACACGGCAGATGAAGAAAAAAGTTACAAGTTTCTGTATAACACGCATAGTAGCTTGGGGACTGCGCATCCGTTTTGCAAGCTAAACATTTGTCATGTATCCCCCTAGAGGCCACAAGAGGGTGAGGATGATAAGGGTGCCGTATTACCTGTTGTAGTTGTAAACAGGATTTGTGAAGGAACAAGCGGCATTCTATGCAGCCATAGCAAACATCAACAGTTGAAAACAGCACACCGCACGCGGCACAGCTGGTACTGGCAGTATACAGGAGGACAAGCTTATGTATGTCCAAGAAATGTTCAACTTCTGTTACAAGGTTGTTGCTCTTGCTCTGCTGATGATCGCAACTACTACTCTTGGTCTGAAGTGCACAATTGATGTCAAGATCGATCCTGCACTCCTCGCAGCTGTACCTAAAGATTGTACCCCATAAATTTCTGCAACAATTGCAGACGAACTCCGTTATTCCGCTAAAACGGAGGATGAGAGGGTGGCCATCATCACTAGGGTGTAGTGGATTGCTCTCTACCTCATAGGGCAAATCAAAGCATGATTCGTGGAGTACATAATCGTCTTCATTTGCTTCACAGACGTGGCAAAAATAGGCTGGACCATTTACCATTTTATCTCCGCATCCTCGGCATCGTAAGTAGTGCATGTGAAGCTCCCTGAATTCTTCATAAAATGTCAAGTCATGATCGTGGGCGAAATGCTTGATACCCATCTTGATCTTCTTCTTGGTCTAGGAGAGTAGATGGGGTATGAAATTAAAACCTAACCACTCAAGATGATATATTTTGTCTTAAAGGAGTATTCGTAGCTGAGTAGTATTTATTATACATAAATCGGAAAAAAACTGAGAAGAATGATATTCACAACTTCACTGCACATGGACTGTGCAATTAGTTGACCAAATTAAACAGGATGATTCTGTTCAGACCCAGATCAAAAATACTATAATTATATATATATCTTCATCGTGTACACATTTGAACACAGTGATCCAAAAAAAATCATAAAAAAAAGGGTAAAGAAACTGAAGAAAGAAATAATAGAAGTCTTCTTCCGGTTTCTCCTGGTGCAGGCTTATGCAAGCCATATTTATGAAGCACTTGTTTCTCTGTTTCTATCGCCTTTAAAAATACTGTTCATTGTTGACCAAACTCTTTTGGTGATTCGACCATAATGAGTAACTTGCAAGTTTGATCAGGGAGGTGGTAACTGAGAAGAATGATCACAACTTTACTGCACTTGGACATGTGCAATTAGTGGACCGAATTAATGAGGACGATTCCGTTCAGATCCAGATCCTAGCTATCATAATTATTATATATATATTCTCATCTTGTACACATTTGAACAGTGATCTAGAAAAATCATAAGAAGAAGGGTAGATACGTACAGGTATGGGAGCTTGCACCTTCTTGATTAGGATCTTTCAATTTCATTTCAGATTATGCGTTATTATAATCATATTTTCATCGTGTACACATTTTAAACAGTGATCCAGAAAATCATACAAAAGGGTAAAGAAGCAGAGGAAATAAGGCTTGCTTGCGCCATGCACAACTTGTTTAGGTCAAAACATTGATTTTATTCAACACGATGAGTTATATAGATCTTGAAGAACAATTATATGTTGGTTATTAGATGAAACTAGTCTTCAGCTTGTATATATTTTTTTTTTTCATATTTCCTTTTCCATATGTTTTGAAAGCGGTGTATTTACACCTGATTCAATCCTGCAAAGCTATTTGGAAAACGCAAAAATCTATAACATTTATATTGCTCTTTGTAGAAGAACAAGTTTTCTCAATACAGGAACCGATATTGTACATCTTCCATTAAAACTGTGGCACAAGGCTTTGACATTATACTGATCTGATGTAAGAGGTTTACAGCTTCAAAATAGCATTTATTCATTCATTTAAACCATTTGTTTGGTGATTCGAGCATACTGATCAGTAACTAGCAAGTTCGGTTAAAATGTTCTGTTATTTGGTTTTCACTATTTTGCTCTCCAATTCCTTTTCGTAAAATGTAACTCCGCACTGGACCAATGTGATATCATGTCTTAGTAACTTCAACAAGAAGGAACTTCACAAATAAGTTTATGTAAGATAAGAGGAAACCTCATTAAATTGGAATATGGTTCAGTAAGCACAACGATTCATGTTATTGCAGGGAAACTGAATGGACAAACTGAATTTCCACACAAGACATAGTAGGGAACTAGACGACCGTGGAAGCTAGACAAGACAGAAAACCATGTTGACAGTATGGGCAACATATGTAGTTTAACTTATGTGATTACAAGGAAACCCAGGAAATATTGAAAGTAAGTCTCAGTTTGAATTATTACATGGGCATTTCTTTCTCACTGCTTGTATCTTGGAGTAGTCTGATTCTTCTTATTCTGCTGTTCAATCCTCTTGATTTATCTCTATTGATTTAGTCCCCTGTTGATCATTGTTGATGTCTACCTCTGATAATAATACGTCTAATGAAGTATCACCCTGCTAAAAGTAAACATGTCAACTTTTTACATAAAGAGCAGCTTTTTACAAGAATTTGTGCAAAGCAAGAATCTTCCTGATATTAGCATGCGTAGTCACCAAAATTATAATTATTTGTTAGTGTTCATGAAAACATATCTTTAAGAAATTGAGACAGTGAATGAAATATTACCTCTTGGATAACACATCCAACATGAGCAACGAACACGTAGCCCTTACTCCAGCATTCCTCACACAAATAAACAGGATGGTTTGGGTTTCTTGGCTCCTCACAGGCATTGCAATAATAGACACCAGAATCGTCTTCATGGAATGAACTCCTAAGAGTAAGGGGATCAAAATGACAACTGTGCTTAACTATTTTTGGTAGAGGGATGCATTCCAAGTGTATACTTAGGTCACACTCCACACACCGGTAGAAGGATTCACTAAATGTATCAGAACACTTGCAGCACCGTAATGCATACTTTAAATCATCACATCTCCATAAATCACATGCAGCAAAAGAATAAAGAGTGTGCTCATGGAACTTATGTTTCAGAGTGGAAGTAGGATCAGCTGCACACTTGACATGGAGGGAAAACTGGCATTCATAACAGAAATACCCGGCAAATGATATTTTTGATCCACAAACACCACAATTGCGACTGTCAAGATCAAAATCTATTATAGATAACCTATGTGGGAGGTGATATGATGGTTGTATTTCTAGCTTCATTTCCAAACATGACTCGTGGACAAAGAACTGATTAATGGCCTCATCCAAGCAGCAATAGGTCAAACCCGAAATTAGCAGTTGACATACCGCACAGTGTATTTGAAGCTCACTGCTACATTTGGCCAGGGTGAGTTCATGGTTGTGACTGACATGTTTAATCTTGACTTCAGGATGCTTCCTGTCGGAATTTTGATACTGATCATCAGTTAAAAAAGCACATTCCACTCCCACAGTGTAATTGCAATACGAACAGTCATAACGAAGCCCCTTGCACACATTTCTACAGAGACGGCACAAATACTTCTCATACGTATCTCTTCTAACAAGACGGTGTTTGTGAAGGGTGTGTCTATTAATCTCATCGGGGAATTTAGTACAAGATGGATGAAAATGAATGCTGCAGAATTCACAAGAGTACATTTTACCACCAAGGATGTCTGTTTTACACTCATAACAGGTCTTGACCTCCAATCCTTCTTTGGCATGGAAAGTTAACTGATGATCGTGGCTTCCAATCTGTAACCGAAAGAAAATTCAAGAGTCAATGTGAGGCTTGAATGCCTCTGGTCCATATACCACATATGACCACATAGAATAATAAGTGATCACATAAACACTCATTTGTAAATAAAGGAATAAAGATAGACCAGGAATTGTAAAAATTGGAGGGGATAATGCTCTTGCCTTGATAATCTGAGTGCCTAAGTCTCCTTTTCGCTCTCCTTCTTCCTCCTTTACTGGTCCTATAACTTGCAAGCCCGTACCACCTTCTACCTGACCAGAGGTCTTCCGAAAGGATTCATCTTCGTGATCATCACATATTATACATTCTATATGAGCAACATACGGAACATCCTCTGGGCATTCCTCGCAGAGATAGAGTGGATAGTTTCCGTTTCTTGGTTCCCCACAAGCATAACAGTAATACACACCCGAGTCATCTTCCCGGAATGAATCCCGGAGAGTGAGGGGATGGAAGTGGTAGCTGCGGCAGTCAACCTTTGGCGGTAGATTCATGCATTCTAGGTGGACTCTGAAGTTACATTCAAAGCAAATATAGAAAGCGCCCTTGCAAGGCTGGTTACACTTGCGGCATATACTTTCATAGAAAGCGTAGGAAAATGGCCCAAGCAATCTTAGCTCAGGGTGGTACTCATCAGGTGGCACAAAGCAATGTAGCTCATGGTGGTGGTCGTATTTGTGTCTTAGGGGAATAGTTTGCTCCATAGAACTAGTAGCACAGGGGATATGCAGAATGAATTTACAAGATTGTTCAGAACACACATAATGTGGGTCGTACAGACTCTGCTGGCAAGCAACACATAGACCAGTCATCTTCGAGGAGGCCTCAAGAGGATGAGGGTGGTATGGGTGTTGTATTACCTGTTGTACTTCATCTAAACAGGATTTATGAAGGTACATGGCGCAATTTGGGCAGCCGTAGCAAGCATCATCAGCATCATCTTCATAGGATGAAAGGGGCAGACTGCAGGCGACACAATTTCCAGGGAGAGAACGGAGGAGGACAAGCTTATGTGGGTCCAAGAAATGTTCAACCTCTATGACAAGGTTCTTGTTCTTGCTGTGATGATGATCACAACTACTCTTGTCGGTGTGAAGTGCACAATCCACATCAAGATTGATCTCGCACTTCACACAGCTGTATGTAAAGCAGTAAACGTGGATATTTCTGCAACAATTGCAGACGATCGCCTGAAAGGGATGACCGAGGATGAGAGGATGATCAGTAGAGTGAAGGGGATTAGAACTGTATAGCTCAGTGGGCAACTCATAGCATGATTTATGGAGTATATATCCTTCACAGACTTGGCAAAAATAGACTGGACAATTTACCATTTCACCAAAGCATCCACAGCATAGTAGTGGATTGTATTTTTCTGGCAGCTCATTGAGAATCTCCTCGCTCTCCTCAAACAATGTCAAGTCATGTTCATGGGTGAAATGCCTAGTACCCATCTGGAGCTTCCTGGACTAAGGAGAGTAATTGAGTTGAGGTTATGAAAATTAAAGCCTAGCTAATAGGTTTGTGTTTATTTTTTTTTTTCTTTACCTTACAGGAGCATACATATATAGTTGTGTAGTATATATTCATTATATACAAATCGGAAGAAAACCGAGAAGAATGATAACTATCCACTACATGACTTCACTGCACTTGGACGTCAGCAATGAGTTGACCAAAAAAGTATGATTCCTTTCAGATCCAAATAATAATAATTAAAAAAAAAGTTTAAATACTAAGTTGGATTGTGACTGTTTCAGTTCAGATACAGAAAATCAATTAAAATCAATTAAACAAGCTGAAGAAATAATAAAGTCCAGATTTCTCCCGGTGCAGGTATATGCATGTAGCCATATTGACGAAGCAGAACTTCGCTGCACTTGGACAAGAGCCATTAGTTGACCAAGAAAGGATGATGCCGTTCAGATCCAGATCCAAATATAAAATACTGCAAATTATTAGTCATAAATACAAGGACAATATTAAAGAGTTACATAGTTAATAACCAAGTTGGGATGCATACTAGTAAAGTGTGAAGAACGCCTTTTTGATACGTAGTTAAACATATAAACTATCCTCACAAACAAAAAGCAACAGGGCTAAAGTGCAGGCTAGTATATTATCACATCATTGCCAATGAAACTTTTACCACAAAGTAAGCAAATTGCAACAATGAATGAAATCTTACCTCTTCGATAATAACACATCCAACATAAGCAACAAACACAGACCTATAAGGGATCAAAATGACAACTATGCTTAACTACTGTATTAATAGAGGGATTCATTTGGCAAGAAAAGTGTAACAGATGATCATGGTTGTCAATCTGTAAGCAAAGAGAAAATTCAAGAGTAAAGGTTGCTCGGCTTGAACACATTCAAAATAAAGTAATCGCATAACTAAACACTCAATTGTATATTGATATAAATGGGCCTATGCCCGTGAACAGGCCCAATGGATAATAACCGAGGCCGGGCCCAAAGATGTATGAGGCCTATGATCGTGAATGAGGCCCCCGAAATCAGGACCTCTGGACATCCCACAGCATGCGGACTTGGATGACAAGGACCCGCGGCTAAGTACCCTTGACCTGGAGGCCCTTGACCTGGAGGCCCTTGACTTGAAGACCCTTGACCCGAGCCTATGGATCAGGCCTAGAACCTGGAGGCCCGAGAGGCCCTCTTATCCGGGGGAACCGAGCTTATCCAAAGGAAATCCACCTGCGACCTATAACAGTGTGACACGTGGCAAGGGATATCCCCTATAAATGTACCTAAAACCGGATATTTCCGGGACCTTTTGACCATTCTCCTCCCCGACACTCTCTCTCTCGGGTCTTCTCCCATCTCTCTCGATTTCTTCTCTTTGTATCCGATTCTCAGCTCATATGTATCATAATCCAATATCAATAATAAGGGGCACCCCCACTTTTGATTTTATATCAGTTGGTTCCGTTGCCGGGAACGATTTAAAAGCCAGACAATCATCAAACCATCAGGCGTTCAATACATCAACAATCAACAAACGACAACGGTTGCAGCGATTTCAGATCGCACAAATTCAACAAACCAGCAACAATTCAGCGCATCAACAAACACATCAAGCAGATCTGATGGATCCAACACATTTCACAAACAACAATTATATTTGTCTACGGTAAATTTATTCAACCATTCAACTAATGCATCTTAATGCCTGAACTTGCGCAGATCTTGAAATGAAAAGGAAAACAAAAGTCAAACCAGCCATGCTCGAGTAGGAGATCGTAGACTGCCGCTATTCGTGGCTCTGATCTCCACTGCGAGGAGCGGTCGAAAAGCAAGGAATCACCTGTGGGTCAAAGCAGATCCAACAAACAATCCGCAATCAAAGACGATTCAAGGACGGTTCAGTTGATATTGACAAACTACGACAAGTAAATAAAAGGCTTTGATGTGCGGGGACGAAGCTGGTCGAGCAAATGGAGAAACGGCAAAACAAGGGGAGGAACCGCCAAAATCCGACTCCCTGACGCCTGCGAAAAGCTGGAGGAGGAGGTGTCGCCGATGCTGTAGAGACGGCGAAAGAACGGCTCAACAGCGTTCGTAGCCTCATCCTCATCATGTGTGTCGTCGGAGAGCTGGAGAGGGAGCTGTTGCCGAGAGCAGTCTTGGAGCAGATCCCGTAACTTTGATGCCAGATGAGGGCCAATGACGGCAAGATCGGGCGGAGTCGAAGCGCAGCACCATTGTGCAAGAGCCGAACCCCCACGTCACGGCCACTAATCACGACGACTTGAAGAGGAGAGGAGATCGGCTACATCGAAGTGACACCCACGGTGGAAGGCGGTCACCTGACGCGCCACCACCGACACCGGCTGTGGCTACCTTCGTCGAAGTCGGATTCAACTAAAACAACCAGATGCCTCCACCGGAGCAAGGCACAACCTTCATCAAGTAGGCCGTCGAGTGGTGCTGCCGCAGTCTCACCATCGGCTGGAACGTGGCCGTGGAAGCAAAACCCAGCAGAACCACACCCCCGTCTCGCGTTCCTAACAGAGAACGGGAGAGGAGGATTTAAAATCCCTCATAACTGCTGCTGCTGGAGAATGCCGAGGAGGCACCAGTGCTCGCCGTCGACGCAATCGTTCCACCAGGCGGAGAGGCATGCCGGAGATGAGCCATCGTTGCTCGCGGAAAACCCCACCGGCCACACCGCCTATCAGCCGCTGCTTGTCACTAAAAGGAATGCTGTTGGCCCATTGAAGCGTGTGGAGCAAAACGAAAAGAAAAACAAAGAGGAGAACAACGCGCACAGTGAGGGCGACAAATTAGAGCACGTGGAAAAGAAAAGGAAAGTATAGAAAAAGAAAATAAATGAAAGTAAAATTTAAAAAAGCAGTGGTCCACAATTATCTTAGGATTAAAAAAAAAAGCCCAAGGTTTATGGTCCATACGGGTCATAAAAATGATTGACCCAAAACATTATATTTTCTCCTTGCATATTGTTTTACTATGTCGTTAAGCATGCTATATTTTTATAAATAAAATTTCAATTACTATTAGTATTGTATTTATAATACATTTAATTGAAGCGATTGAAAAACTAACAATTTTCTTCTTAATGGAATGATAATTTGCGAGAGATGCTTATATTTAAAACATTGATGGGTTCGAAATCCTTGAAGTGATGGGCCCAAGAAGAATTTTCCCGAAGTCCTCAAAATGCTGGACCCAAGAAGGAATTCCACGAGGTCCTTGAAGTGTTGGACCTGAGAGGAATTTTCCCGAAGTCCTTGAGGTACTGGATCCGAGGACCTTTCTCATACGGACCTTCAACAACAATTCATGTGGAGGCACAAACAACTCCTAAGGACGTCAACAAATGATCCTCGTAGAAAGAAGGCCCTCTATGAACGTGGAGGCATCCCTGGCGAAAGGAGCAACCATCATTACAAAAACCCGGCGTAACACATGGTGTTGTTGATGACCGGCACCAAACTTGATGCGTAATCCAGGAAGGAGCAAAGGGGAAGGAGACCAACATTCCCAAATCAAAGGAGCTTCATCCCTAGGCATTGGCAACCAAGGAGTGATTGGAACTAATCGGTCAACACCATCGGCCCTAGGAGCTGCGTGTAGAACCCATAGGAGCTGAGGATGTTGAACCATTGGACCAGTGAAGAACCTATCTGGACCTCACAATAATTTCCATGAAGTGGAGCTGCCCTAATGGAGGAAGGAGCCCGCGAACAAACCACCCCCTTAGCGGATAAAAGTCGTGCTTGGTGGCAAAACAAACGGTCCTTGTGGAGAAGGACCTTCCAACGAAGCCCCAGGAGTAAGTAGTCATTGTGGAGAAGGACCTTCCGACGAAGCTCAGGAGTGAGCAGTCCTTATGGAGCAGTTCCTGGAGGCAAAACAAACGGTCCTTATGGAGAAGGACCTTTCGACGAAGCCCCAGGAGTGAGCAGTCCTTATAAGGCAGTTCCTGGAGGCAAAACAAACGGTCCTTGTGGAGAAGGACCTTCCGATGAAGCCCCAGGAGTGAGCAGTCCTTATGGAGCAGTTCCTGGGGGCAAAACGAACTCTCTTTGTGGAGAAAGACCTTTCAGCGAAGCCCCCAAGAATATACAATCCTTATGGAGGAAAAGCAGTTCCTGGAGGCAAAAACAAATGATCCTTGTGTAGAAGGACCTTCTAGCGAAACCCCATGAGCCATGCATGAAGCTCCTGGAGATGCAGAAAGCTGTGCAGGACTTGCAAGCCTAAAACGAAGCCCCTAAGGAGGCAGAAACTACTCAAGACATCCTCTAAAACTACAATAATCAAATAAACTCCGCAGGGGAGCTAGCACCTGGACAAAATTCTCAAAGCACCTCTTTTGAGGAAAGTATAAAACTCCTCCGATCAAAAAATTAAATCATGGAATCCTCAAGCGGTTCGTGGCACTCTCTAAGATCCAAAGGAAGCCCACAACACTGCTGATGAAGAATGGAACTTAGTAACATCAAGTTCGAACAATTGGAGTACGCGATTGTTATTCACAAGGCCTGAAATTCAGGACCTCCTCCTAGTGCCATTCAACAAAGACTTAGGAGAATACAAACTTATGTTAGGATCCCTTTCCAAAGGATAGCTAAAGGAGGAAACTTGAGAAGGAGCCTCCACATATTGCATTTGACTTCGCAAGTGCCGAGTGACGCTAGGCCCAAGTAGTGCCATATACTGAAAAACAGGCCACGCGTAAGTAAAAGCATAAAGTGGTAGACTCGGCACAAAGACGATCGTCACTACATGAGTTCTCATGTCCCAACCGTAATTTGGAGACTAAAAAGTCCCAGGGCCCGAGAAGGCAAAAAAAAAACAAAAGGGCAAAGTCCCTAAAGTAAAGGGCCTTTAGCGCCCCCAAAAGTAAAGAGCCCTACACGCCCAAAAAACGGGCAAAGTCCCAAAGTAAAGGGCCCATGCGCCCAAAAAATGGGCAAAGTCCCTAAAGTAAAGGGCCTTCAGCGCCCCCAAAAGTAAACGGCCCATGCGCCCAAAAAACGGGTAAAGTCCCAAAGTAAAGGGCCCACACGCCAAAAAAACGGGCAAAGTCCCTAAAGAAAAGGGCCTTCAGCGCCCCCCCAAAAAGTAAAGGGCTCAGAATTGCCCAAAAAAGTGGCTAAGTCCCATAAGTAAAGGGCCTTCAGCGCCCCCTAAAGTAAAGGGCCACGATGCCCCCCAAACAAAAAGGCCATGTTGCCTAGGGCCACGATGCCCCCTAAAGAAAAGGGCCACGATGCCCCCCAAACAAGGGCCACGATGCCCCCCAAACAAAAAGGCCATGTTGCCTAGGGCCACGATGCCCCCTAAACAAAAGGGCCACAATGCCCCCCAAACAAGGGCCATGTTGCCCAGGGCCACGATGCCCCCCAAACAAAAAGGCCATGTTGCCTAGGGCCACGATGCCCCCTAAACAAAAGGGCCACGATGCCCCTCCAAAAAAACGGGCCACGTTGCCCCGAGGGTTGAATATCCTACAAATTAAAGGGCGATGTTGCCCCAAGGGTCGAATACCCTACAAATTATAAGGCCACGTTGCTCAGAGGGTCGAATATTCCCACAAAGTAAAGGACCCCCGAGTCAAAAAAA
>JAKUCV010003620.1:0-15418 GCA_028386065.3 Turnera subulata
CATTGTTTAGACTTGGTCAATATCCTACATATTTGAGTTGGCGCAAGTTGGAAGCATTGTTCTTTGTTTGGTTGAGAAGATTAGTACTTAGTGGGATTTGAATAGCAACAAGGTGGAGATTTGTTGGAATAGTGTTGCCCATTCCAATCCCACATCTTGGAGAAAGTGCTTGTGGGGAGTTTTGTTTTGCTATAAATAGGACTCCCCCTTGCCTTAGAAATCCATCCCAAAAACATTAGAGTACATTGTATCCTAACAATTGTACTAAATACTCTTCCTCTCCTATAAAAAGAGCAGTGCTCCGGAGACGTAGGCATAATTGGCCGAACTCCGTTAACAATTTTAGTGTGTTCTTTCTTTATTATTCCGCCTTTAATTTCCGCATTTATTTAGTATTCAATATTGGCCGGCTAAGCCGCCTTATCTCTTTGTTGGCCGGCTAAGCCGCCTTATTTCTTTGTTGGCTGGCAAAGCCGCCTTGCTTCATTTGTTGGTCGGCTAAGCCGCCTTTTGTCGGGTGAAGTTGTGAATTAAAACACTGTGCAAGTAAGTCCTGTCTAGGAGGCTGGGTTTTAAGTGAACCATAGTTCCTCCAGTCTTTCATGGGGATTTATCTTGGAATGATAATTCTGTCTAAGGAGATAGGCTAGGCCATCTTTCCTGGGAATTATCGAATCAGTTCAATTCACTAGTTTGTTGTAGTGGGGAAATTACCCGAGTTTTCCCAACAAAACTCTAATGATGTTTCAACTTATCATTTGACATTCACTTCTGCAGTACACTAATTGGAAGTATATAGATAAAATGGCTTATAGTTAGACGGCAGATGAAATGAAGCAATCAAATCTAGTTCACCAAGGGCACAATTTTGCAAAAAAAATTCTCGACTTGTATAGCAATCAAATTCTTTCTGAAATGACGGCAGTAGATCAATTAACAATCGATGATCCAGTCTCTTGGAAATGAGAAAATCAAAAAAGAAAATGAGAAAAATTACTACAAAAATCATATCAGCATAACTCAAGAAAAGAATGAACCACAAGAACAGAAATCACCAACTTGAGCTTGAAATCAGAAAGAGGCATAGTTAGTACATGCACAGCTAGCAATAAATAAATGCACACATCCACACCAGTAGAAAACACGCACAAACGAAACAACGAGCGATAGATATGAATTGCAGAACACATCAGAACTTTTAAGTTTCCATGCATTTGGAAGCCTGAAGTTAATGAAGAGAGTAATAGTAAATTTACAACCTACAATTCGGAGACCTCAAGAGGCAGTGCATTTTCGAACCAGACAGAAGGGAAACAATGATTTCTGGAAGTCTTTAATTGGGTCATAACTGGCAATTGTGAAACATATATAGCAAATCAATGTCAAAAAAATAAGGACAGCTAGCAATTAGCAAAAATGCAATATTTATATACAGCAGCAGCAATAAAAAACAAAGTGGCTAGAAGAGAAAGCTCTAACATAGCCAATACCGAGAAAACTAAGCACAAAGCACTACAAAGTTCAATATTGAAAATAGAAATGGAAAGACTGAAACTACTTGCCCATTCACTCAATGTAACTGAAAGAACATCAAGTTCATTTCAACAACCTTAATCCTCAGCATCGTAATATGAAAGACAATCAATAATGATATCCACATTTTGTGGACGAGGAGTGCCACTGAGCAAGTAAGCCGTAATTTCTTCAGGCACTTTTAGGGCACCTGTGTTTTTGAGATCAAAGCTTCCACAACCTCTTTTACTCTTTTGCACTAGCAACTTTAAGGACTTTAATTCACTTAAGGAAGAAGTTTGATCCTTCAGCGAGCCAGCCCTGCTCACAGCCTAGCACATAGGACATCAAAACATCAGAAAGAAAGTCAAAAACTGAATCCCAAAATATTTCAAAACTATGTTATGTAGCCGAAATGTATAGTGTTTAAGAGCTTAGAGATTCAACATCTTTAGTGATTATTCTGTTTAGGTGTCAATACTCCATATCCTAAGGCGCAAAATCGACAACCAAGCCCATGTGCAGCCATTGCAAGGCAATGCCGCGGGAATACTAAAGTTGCATTTAGCATACCTCAAGTGCACAAATGCTTAGCGTGAGAGATTCTACATTACGAATCCCATACAAAAGCTTGAAGATGTTATCTGCCTTCACACGGTTATCGTAAAGTAACACTTCCGCATGTCGTAAAGAAGGGAGATCAAAGTCATCGAAATCGCTGAGGAATACTTGAAAACATGAAGCTTAGGAGCAGAAAGCTTAACTTTTTCGCATAGCAACCTTTTCATGTCAAGGTATTCAAGATGGGTTCCCGATATCTCCAAATCACAATAACTTCTAGGATCATCAACACAACATCGCATGAACTCGAGGTGTAACGTGACGAGATTGGGGAAAATTGACGAAACATCAAAGTTCCCTCTGAAGACACAGGCATCGAGACACAACTTTGTGATCCCATCGAGACAAGCAGATGACAAAGCCGTCAAAACTAAACGATGTAGCATGAGGGTTTTCAATGTACGGCAACCCAGTAGAGCCGGCGGGACCAAGAACCTACCTTGAACGACATCATCGTCGTGGTAGAGGTCGAGATGACGGAGGCCGTGACGGACGGAGTAGTCGACAACCCAGTTTCTTAATGCCACTTCATCGATTCCAGTACCGTAAGAGCCGTAATAGGTAGTGATATGCAAGCGTAAGCTGTGCACGTCACAGTTGGGGTCGCGTCGAAGGAAGGCGTGAATGAGGAAGGCGACGTTAACGTGGTCGAAGCTGAGATCGGGGAGAGAAGTCCAGAGATGCCGCCATCGTTTTGAGAGGACGGAGGTTTGGGCGGCGGATTTGGTGTCGCGGAGAGAGGTGAGGATGCGGAGTACGACGTCGTCTGGGAGATTGCTAATTCTATCCTCTCCGTTTGATTGCGCCATCCGATTCCGTTTTCTTCTACGGCTTCCCATCTTCTCGAGTAGACTGAGATGCTTGCTAACTGGAGGCGATTGAAAACATTTCCCAATTCGCAGTATCGAGAGTGAACAAAATCACTCTAATTGGACGAGACTTGAGTGGCGCTAATATTTATCATTTGTATCTTAATATGGGCTGGTCTAAGGTGCAGAAGAAAATAGAAGAGCCCGAATTAAAGGAATTATACAAGTGGACTGCCCAAATCATCTGTGGCAGTGGGTTCCTATGGGCTGGACTTATAATTAAGGAATCGGTCGCCTAGATAGATAGGCTCATGCTCGAACACGGGCGGAAAAGAGCCTAGCCCAGTTCTAATTTCCGGCCGAAGTTCGTTGCAAGTCCATTGTTTAGGACACTTCATATTTTGACCCCCAAAAAATGGGCATCAGGTAAGGATGGATGTTTTTCTGGTAAGCTTATAGAGTGTTGGATGGAGGATGAAGCTAGGAGTTTATAGAAGTTGGCCTAGAAGTGGCCAGGCTCCCAACGAGTGCGCTCTTTCCTATGATCAGTGGCACATGAGCGAGTTGTGATAGATGTTGGAGGTGTAGGAGAGGATTTTGTCATTCTGACTTATGTCCTTGCTGTAAGTTTGCATATGAGCTTAATCTACACTCTTAGGACTGTCATTTGATTAATTAAGGGGGTGTGGAACCATTTTCTACCCTTGAATGTGTGTAGTAGTCATTTCTTTAGCTCATCATGTGGTGAATGGTTAGAGGAGAACTTAACAGGGAAATATGATATGTGTTTGGATGGTGACTGGGTTATTAAGTTAATTTGGCATAATAGCTTGGATTATTTGGCGAAAGAGACATGATAGGGTATTTAGTCCCAACAACTGATGTTGATATTGGAGTTTATATAAGAGCAGTTCAGCTCTTCTTCAATGATGTGAAGGCTTCACAAAGCCGTTTTGCAGGCCATGGTAGGGAGGAGGACGAGATTTTTATTTCATGGCAAGCTCCAAGAATAGATTGGGTGAAATAAAATACGGATGGTGCTAGTAAAGGTAACCCTAGATGTGCAGGTGACGAAGGAAGATTTTTGCATGCCTTTGCAGAGAATGTTGGGTAGTGCAATGCTTTGAAGGCGGAACTCTGGGCGGCGAAGATTGGACGGATGGTTTGGGATTCTACACTGCTGCCACTCTTTTATCAAAGAGGCCTAATTTCAGTGGTGAGCTTTCTATGCTTTGCTGATAGAGATTGGGATGTACATATGTCTACAGTTTATAGGAGGCCAATAGGTGTGCTGATTGGTTTGCAAATACAGGTGTTCATTTGTCATGAGATATAGTTGAATACAATTTATCTTTTCAAGATGTTCAGGCCATTTTGTTGGCTGATATAGTATGCGAGCAACTGGCTCTCGTTTTGTAAATACTTCTTAGTAGTTTTATATTAATATAAGGCCGTGAGGCCCCTTTATGGGTGGAAAAAAAAGTTCCAAGACATATACATACTTGAGAAAAGGTCGGTCAAGATTTCAAATTACAGATTTTCAGATAAGTTAGTTGGATGCTTTAAGATGGATAATATGATAATAGGAGGATTATATCAGTTGTCTCTAATTATTATTTTGATGATTTTCTCCCATAATGATAGTCCTCTATCGAGTTAGTACATGAGGACTTTGATGTCTGTGACTCTGTTATGGTATTGAGTAATTGCTTAACCAAACACGAAACAACTTGCATTGCATGGTGAAACAACTAAGAACCAAGAAAGATGAGATACGATTAAAAGCACGGGGTAGATTGTGTTGACGTGAGTTATGGCATAGATTATGGTTTGTAAATATGATTTAAGAGTAATTGTAAGAATTAGAATAATTAGTGAGTAATTATAGTGACTGGGAGTAATTAGAGAGATTGAGAGTAGTTATAGTGATTGTGAATATTTTCCACTATATGGGAAAGAAAAAAAAGCCATATTCCTGCCAAATGAAAGAAAGAAAAAAAATTGCAAGACAACACCACAGTTTATGGAGTCTTCAAATTCCAACTAATTCTGGAGTTCTCGAAAAAATTTAAAACTTCGTACTCAATCTAATATGGCTTTCCAGCCATGTTTTTTTGGGTAATGGCTCTAATACATTCTTTTAGTGGGATTTTTGGCTGCCAGGAAGGTCTCTATATATCCTCTGTTATTACTTCTAGTCTTAATGTTGGCTCCAAAATTCCTCCTCACGCCAAACTATGCTCTCTTATTTTAAATATTATTTGGCGATGGCCTTCTACTCGGTTGCCTTTTTTAGCATAGATCCAGTCAGAAGCTTCCTCTATTATTCCAACCTAAAGACCTGATGAGCTCTATTGGTTGCTTTCTAATTTCGGAAAATTCACTGTAAAAAGTGCTTAGGAAAGCATTCGGGTTAAACACACTCGTGTTGATTGGTTCAAACACATCTGGTCTGCGAGATGCATGCCTAGGCACAGTTTTATAGCTACTCGTTCTGCTACAACATTGGGGAATTATATCTGCTGCAACCTGGTTATTCTGCCCTTATTCAGATGAAATCCGGGATCATTTGTACTTTGCATGTCCGTTCTCTGCTGCAATTTGGTCACAGTTGCTGCTGCTGTGTTTATTCTTTGGAAACTGATCCTCTGAATTCCAATGGGCTAAGATTCACTTGCAAAAAATGGGACTCCAATCAATGATCTTGCGTGTGATATGGGGTGCTTGCATCCATCACATTTGGCATGAGAGAAAACGATGACATTGTTCTCGATCTCATGATAGTCTAGTAGCTGATGTTTGTTCTGATGTAAAATTATGCTTTTATGGACTTACAGGACTTAAGCCTCTTGAGATTCAACACTTACGTAAGTTTGCTGTGTAACACAGTTTATGCAATGAAGTTGATTTTGAGGAAAAAGAATGAAAATTATTAATTTAA
The DNA here is from genome assembly GCA_028386065.3 of Turnera subulata. NCBI lineage: Eukaryota > Viridiplantae > Streptophyta > Magnoliopsida > Malpighiales > Passifloraceae > Turnera > Turnera subulata. The sequence goes on from JAKUCV010003620.1 coordinate 5,884, forward strand.
TATTGTTTATGAAAAGAATTTAATTGATGGGTAGAATTTTCTAACCTCCATTCTCTTAAAAAGTGTCTTCTAGCTGATTTTGGGGGGAATGGATGACAAAAAAAAAACTAAAACTAAATGATTACTTAAAATTTCATAATTGTTACCTACCATTCCCCTCCATCCCCTTTAATGAATTTATTCAAACAATTTAAAGTTAAATTTTTCTCATCCTATCATTCTCACCCATTCCCTTCTCATTCATTACCCTCAATTCCCTTCCCTATCCCCTCACTTCCCTTCCCCCACAGTATTCCCAAACATTTTTTCTGCTTACTAGGAATGGTTTCAACATGAAACGATTTGCATTGCATGGTGAAACAATTACGAACCAAGTTTGCAAGTCAAGATAAGGTTAAAAAGCACGGGTAGATTGTAGCACGTCGAGTAATTTGTTGGAGCATAACCTCATTGGTTTTATTGTATAGCCACTATCAAGATAAAAAATGAACAGAGGCTTCAATAAGTACTATTTTTATTTTTTTCTCATAGTACCAAATGTGGTTAGTACCATTCATGGTTTCTCATAGTAACAAATGTGGTTCCAAACAACAGAGTCGCCGAAATGAATCTCTGATTCAGAAACTTAGCGTGCGATAAACCACTAAATGAGCCAATTAAAAAACGAGGGACCAAAAAAGGCTGTAAATCATGAGATGATGATGAAGAAGCCCAAGCCACCATTTCCTTCTAGTTGATTCCTATCAAATTCTAAATGTGAAACTCTAATTACGTTTCAATTTATTATTTGCCATATAGTTCTGCTGGACACTAATTGAAAGTACATAGATAAAATGGCTTCTAGAAAGACGACAGATGAAATGAAGCAATCATAATTCATAAGTTAGTTCACCAAAGGCATAATTTTGCAACGAAAATCCTTAACTTGTATATATAGCAATCAAGTTCTTTCTGAAATGACAGCAACAGATCAATTAACAATCGATTAAACACTTTCTAGAAAATGAGAAAATCAGATGAGTGAATGAGAAAAATTACTACAAAAATCATATCAGCGTAGTTCAAGAAAAAGAATGAACCACAGGAACAGAAATTGCCAAGTTGAGCTTAAGAGAATAAAGTGGCTAGAAGAAAAAGCTCTAGCATAGCCTTTTTCCCAGAAAACTAAACACAAAGTACTACAAGGTTCAACAATGATAAAAATAGAAATGGAGAGATTGAACAGATATATTTGCCCAACCACCCAATGTACCTAAAAGAAATCATCGACAAGGTGATCATCAACAGGGTCAATAGGATAATGATCAAGAATGATGTCCACATTTTGTGGATGAGGAGTGCCACTTAGCAAGTAAGTCGTAATTTCTTCAGGTAATTTAAGTTCATCTGTGTTTTCTCCCTCAAAGCTTTCCCAGCCTCTTTCTATCTCACCCGCGAACAATTTCAAGGACCTTAATTTACTTAAAGAAGAAGTCTGATGCTTCAGCGAGCCAGCCCGGTTCATAGCCTAGCACATAGGACATATCAAAGCATCAGAAAGAAAGTCAAAAACGGAATCCCAAAATATTTCAAACTATACTATCTAGCCGAAATGTAGAGTTTTTTTATACAATTTGGAGATTCAACATCATTATTATGTTGTAGGTTCAACTACTCCATACAAAATTAACAACTAAGGATATGTACAGCCATTGCAAGGCATTGCAGGAATAGTAAAGTTGCATTTACAATACCTCAAATGCAATGGTGCTTAGCGCGAGAGATTCTACATTACGAATCCCATACAAAAACTTGAAGATCTTATCTGCTTCCACTCTATTGCGGGGACGATCATTGTCGTAAAGTAACACTTCCGCATGTCTTAAAGAAGGGAGATCAAGAGCAACGAAATCGTCGATTGACCCACCGATGGCCAGATCCTCTTCGAAAATGTCAGAATACTTGAAAACTTGAAGCTTAGGACCAGAAAGCTTAACTTTTTCACACAGCAAACTTTTCATGTCAAGGTATTCCAGCTTTGTTCCTGATATCTCCAAATCACAATAAGTTCCAGGATCATCAACATAACACTCAAAGAGAGCGAGGTGTAATTTGACGAGAATGGGGAAGATTGCTGAAACATCAAAGTTTCCTTTGAAGAGACAGAACTTGAGACACAACTTCGTGATCCCATCGAGACAAGCAGATGACAAGGCTGTCACATCTAAACGATGCAGCATCAGGGTTTTCAATGTACGGCAACCCAACAGAGCCGGCGGGACCAAGAACTTAAAGCCATCGACACCATCGTAACGGTAGAGGTCGAGATGACGGAGGCCGTGACGGACGGCGTAGTCGACAACCCAGTTTCTTAATGCCACTTCGTGTTGGTGAGTGGGTTCCTCCTCATTGTGGGGCCCACCACTAGCATTGATGGAGCACTAATTGCTATTAGTGGAGCACTAAGTGTTTTGCAGATTAGTCCCTGAAGTTCTTGGTTTCTATAAATTGGTCCCTGACGAGATGCCTATAAATAGGCTTCTCATTTGCTCTTCAAAGCATCCCAACATTCACAACAATTGTGAATAAGAGAGTGAAAGAGAGAGTGTGTGAGAGGGAAGAAAAATTGAGAAGAAAAATTCTCCTCTTAAATTAGGAAGTGACAAAATAGTGAGAAAAAATACCTTAGGGGTATTTTTGACAAACACTTGGGAAACACCTTGTGAGGCACTGTTTTGGGTAGAACTCTAGGTTGATTATACCCCTAAAATTTAGGGAAGTCTCTCTTGTAAGCCTACTATTTATAGTGGAAGTTTTTTCGGTGGGATCAGGATTGTGGACGTAGCCCGGTATTTGGGTGAACCACGTGAAATATTGTGTGTCATTTATCTTTTGTTTTGTCCTCCACTTGTTTTTTTCCTTGTGAAGTGATATTATTTCCGGCAAGATAATGCCACCGGGCCCAACAACTGGTAGCGGAGCAGAAGGTTTGTGCTTTGTCAAGTGCAAGATTGTGAATTAATACACTGTGCAAGTGAATCCTGTCTAGGAGACTGGGTTTTAAGTGAACCTTTGTTCCTCCAGTCTTTCCTGGGGATTTATCTTGGAATGATAATTCTGTCTTAGGAGATCGGCTAGGCCATCTTTCTTGGGAATTATCGAATCAGTTCAATTCACTACTTGTACGGGTACTATTCACCACAAGGAGTTTCCTAGATCAAGGTGCTAGTCAGTCTTTGATCCAGATGGAGGCGAGGATAAATAAGATGATCACCCTTGATGGCACAAATTACCACTTATGGAGAAACAAGATGAAGGATCTCCTATTCGTGACGAAGATGCATTTACCGATGTTCAGTACGGTAAAGCTTGAAGATAAGTCAAACGAGGAGTGGGAGTTTGAACACATCCAAGTCTGCGGCTATATACGGCAATTTGTTGAGAATAATGTTTACAACCACGTTTCTGGCATTGAGCATGCTAAAACGCTGTGGGAAAAGCTCGAAGAATTATATGCCTCAAAGACAAGGAATAACAAGTTATTTTACTTGACGAAGCTGAAGCAAGTAAAATACCAAGAAGGCAAAATGGTTGCATATCATCTTAATGAGATGCAAGGGATCGTGGATCAACTGTCTAGTATGGGCATAATTCGACGATGAGGTGCTTGCTCTTTTGATCCTGGCGACTCTCCCAGATTCATGGGAAACCTTGAAGGTTTCAATCACAAACTTTGCATTTAATGGTGTCGTGAGTATGGCAACCGTCAAAAGTGGCATTCTGAATGAAGAGATGAGACGAAGAACACAAGGCTCATCTTCTTCACAGTCAGAGGTCTTGGCTACAGTGACGAGGGGGAGAAGCTAGAACAAAGGTCAAAGTAGCAGAGACAAGAGTAGAGGAAAGTCCAACAAATTTGCCAATGTTGAGTGCCATTACTGCAAGAAGAAGGGCCACATCAAGAGATTCTGCCGACAGTTCAAAAAGGACCAGAAGAAGAACAAAGGCAAAGATGTGAAGAAAGAAGAAAGCATTGATGATGAAGCGAATTCTCTCGGAGAGTTCAATGTAGTTTGTGATGATGATATCATCAACCTTACTATCCAGGAGACAAGCTGGGTAGTTGATAGTGGTGCTATTGTTCATGCTACACCACGGAGAGAACTCTTCTCTTCTTACACTCCTGGTAATTTTGGGACTGTAAGAATGGGAAATGATAAATTCTCAATGGTCGTCGGCAAAGGAGATGTTTGCCTAGAGACCATGAACGAGATGAAGCTGCTTTTGAAGGATGTCAGGCATATTCCAGATATGAGTCTGAATCTAATCTCTGTTGATAAGCTCGACGAGGAAGGTTTTTGTAATACCTTCTACAATGGTCAATGGAAGCTCACCAAAGGCTCGTTAGTGGTGGCACGAGGTACAAAGGTGTCAAAGTTGTACGTGACCCAGGCAAAGGTTCCTCAGCATGATGTAAATGTTGTGGAGAACGACAGCCAAGTTCAGCTGTGGCATAGACGCCTTGGACACATGGGTGAGAAGTCAATGGTGAAGCTGGTTAAGAAGAATGTTATGTCAGGATTGAACTAAATCCAGCTGAAGAAGTGCAGTCACTGCCTAGCTAGTAAGAAAAATAGAGTTTCTTTCAAGAGCTCTCCTCCTTCTAGAAAGAAAGATGTGCTAGAACTAGTACACTCAGATCTCTGCGGGCCTTTCAACAAGTCCCTTTGTGGTGCCCAGTATTTTGTGACCTTCATTGATGATCACTCACGAAAAACCTGGGCTTACATATTGAAATCTAAAGATCAAGTGTTATCAGTCTTCAAGCAGTTCCTATCTATGGTAGAAAGAGAGACAGGAAAGAAGCTCAAGTGCATCCGGACAGATAATGGTGGTGAGTACACAGGTCCATTTGATGTTTACTGCAAAGAGCATGGTATTCGGCATCAGTTTACTCCACCCAAAACTCCACAGTTGAATGGCTTACCTGAGAGGATGAACAGAATTTTGATTGAGAGAACTAGATGCTTACTCTCTCACACGAAGTTACCACATGTTTTTTGGGTGAAGCACTACTCACAGCGGCTTATGTGCTGAACCATTCACCTTGTGTTCCTCTTCAGTATGAGGCTCCAGAGAAGGTGTGGTCAGGAAGAGATATCTCCTACGATCACCTACGAATATTTGGGTGTAAAGCTCATGTTCACATCTCCAAGGATGAAAGAAGCAAACTAGATGCCAAGACAAGGCAGTGTGTATTTATCGGCTATGGTCAAGACATGTTTGGCTATAGATTCTATGATCCAGTGGAGAAGAAGCTTATCAGAAGTGGAAATGTTGTCTTTATGGAGGATCAGACCATAGAAGACATAGACAAAGCACAGAAGCCTAGTGATGATCAAGAAGAGTTTCAGCTACCTCCAATTGAGACACCCAAACAAGTTGGAGATGATGTTTAGGATATTCATCCTGAAATTCCAGATGTTCCTGTTGAAGATGAGTCAGCAGAAGCTGATAGTAACGAGGATGATGGCAATGATGATACAGTCGGAGATGACCATCCTCAGCCTTCAAGTAGCTCTCCTTATCGAACAAGGTCTGGCAGAGTTGTGCAACGCTCTACCAGATATTCTCCAAGTGATTATTTGTTACTCAGTGACGAAGGAGAACCAGAAAGCTATGATGAAGCTATTACTGATGAGCATAAGGAGAAGTGGGTTAAAGCCATGCAAGAAGAGATGAAATCCTTGCATGAGAACAAGACTTTTGAGCTGGTGAAGCTGCCCAAAGGCAAGAAAGCTTTGAAGAACAAGTGGGTGTTCAAGATCAAGCATGAAGAGCACAGTCTACTTTTCAGATTCAAAGCAAGATTGGTTGTCAAAGGTTTCAGTCAAAGGAAAGGGATAGACTTTGATGAAATCTTCTCACCAGTGGTAAAGATAACCTCAATCCGCACGGTGCTGGGATTAGCTTCAAGTCTCAACCTAGAGGTTGAACAGATGGATGTTAAAACAGCCTTCCTATACGGTGTTTTGGAAGAAGAAATATACATGGAGCAGCCAGAGGGTTTCCAAGGAAAGAAAAAGAGGATTACGTTTGTAGATTGAGGAAGAGCCTCTACGGCTTAAAACAAGCCCCAAGACAGTGGTACAAGAAGTTTGAGTCAGTGATGGAGCAACAGGGCTACAACAAGACTACTTCAGACCATTGTGTATTCGTTCAGAAATTTTCTGACGATGACTTCATCATCCTATTGCTCTATGTGGATGATATGCTGATTGTTGGCCAGAATGTTTCCAAAATCAACAGCTTGAAAGCACAGCTAAGCAAGTTTTTGCCATGAAAGACTTGGGGCCAGCAAAACAAATTCTCGGGATGAGAATTGTTCGAGATCGACAAGCCAAGAAGATATGGTTGTCTCAGGAGAAGTATATAGAGAAGGTACTTCAACGATTCAACATGGATAAAGCTAAAGCAGTCAGCTGTCCTCTTGCTAACTACTTTAGACTAAGCCCTGAGCAGAGTCCATCTACGGATGAGGAGAAGAAAGTGATGGAGCGGATTCCATATGCCTCAGCAGTGGGAAGCTTGATGTATGCCATGGTATGTACCCGACCAGACATTGCTCACGCAATCGGAGTGATTAGCCGATACCTTTCGAATCCTGGTAAAGAGCATTGGAATGCTGTGAAGTGGATTCTCAGGTATCTTCGAGGAACCTCCAAAATGTATTTATGTTATGGAGAAGACAAACCGGTGCTGGTTAGATACACTGATGCAGATATGGCTGGTGATGTTAGTTCCAGAAAATCTACATCAGGATACCTGATTAATTTTTCAGGGGGAGCGGTGTCATGGCAATCGAAGCTACAAAAATGTGTTGCATTGTCAACGACAGAAGCTAAGTATATTACAGTAACGGAAGCATGCAAGGAGTTGTTATGGATGAAGAAGTTCTTAACAGAACTTGGATTCTCGCAAGACAGTTATCAACTGTTTTGTGATAGTCAAAGTGCTATCCATCTTGCGAAGAATGCCTCTTTTCATTCCAGATCGAAACGCATAGAAGTGAGATACAATTGGATCAGGGATGTACTAGAGAAGAAGCAATTACAACTCGAGAAGATCCATACAGAAGAGAATGGAACTGACATGCTGACGAAGATACTTCCAAGGGGAAAATTTGAATACTGTCGAGAAGCTGTTGGGATGATGGATCCCCCCATGTAGTCGGAAAGGGGGAGAATTGTTGTTGAGTGGATTTCTCATCATTGTGGGGCCCACCACTAGCATTAATGGAGCACTAATTGCTATTAGTGGAGCACTAAGTGTTTTGCAGATTAGTCCCTGAAGTTCTTAGTTTCTATAAATTGGTCCCTGACGAGATGCCTATAAATAGGCTTCTCATTTGCTCTTCAAAGCATCCCAACATTCACAACAATTTTGAATAAGAGAGTGAAAGAGAGAGTGTGTGAGAGGGAAGAAAAATTGAGAAGAAAAATTCTCTTTTTAAATTAGGGAGTGACAAAATAGTGAAAAAAAATACCTTAGGGGTATTTTTGACAAATACTTGGGAAACACCTTGTGAGGCACTATTTTGGGTAGAACTCTAGGTTGATTATACCCCTAAAATTTAGGGAAGTCTCTCTTGTAAGCCTACTATTTATAGTGGAAGTTTTTTCGGTGGGATCGAGATTGTGGACGTAGCCCGGTATTTGGGTGAACCACGTTAAATATTGTGTGTCATTTATCTTTTTTTTTGTCCTACACTTGTTTATTTCCTTATGAAGTGATATTATTTCCGCAAGATAGTGCCACCGGGCCCAACACTTCATCCATTCCAGTACCGTGAGAGCCGGTATAGGTAGTGATATACAAGCGTAAGCTGCGCACGTTACAGTTGGGGTTGCGTCGTAGTAAGGCGTGGATGAGGAAGGCGAGGTTAACGTGGTCGAAGCTGAGATCTGGGAGGGAAGTTCAGAGATGCCGCCATCTTTTTGAGAGGACGGAGGTTTGGGCGGCGGACTTGGTGTCGTCAAGAGAGGTGAGGATGCGGAGTACGACGTCGTCCGGGAGATTGCTGATTCTATCCTCACCGTTTGATTTGGCCCTCCGATTTCGCTTGCTTATACGGTTTCTCATTTTCTCCAGTAGACTGGAGACGATTGAAGACATTCCAAATTCGCAGTATCGAGAATGAACGAACAAATCACTCTATTGAATGAGCGGCGCTAATATTTATCATTCGTATCTTAATATGGGCTGATCTAGGATATGTGGATGCAGAAGAAAATAGAAACTGCCCAAATTATATATGGGAGTAGGTTCGTGTGGGCTGGACTTAGAATGAGGAAATCAGTCGCCTAGATGGATAGGCTCATGGTCGCGCAGTTGCAGTTACATCAGATGAAAGCAAAGGAGCCGAAGCTAAAATCTGCAGGGAAGTTCGCTTGACGTAGGACTGTACGATTATTTATTGAACGTATAACTTCAAGCCTTAAATAAAAATACCCAAAAAACTACTAGCCTTGAGTTAAGTCATAACCATGAATTCATATGGTGGAAACTGGAAACACCATTCCTTCCTAAGTCAGACCAAGTGGTTTACACATCTTCTGCAAATATAAACTTCTTTCTTTTTTCTCTTTGTTTGCTATTTGAATTATTACACTGTAAAAAATATAACCATGTAGTATAATATATAAGGCGCATGGCAGAGGACTGCATGTAAAACAAAGTCCAAGACACAAACTTGCTTAGGGAGCTTCAAAGTTTAAAGCACGTTAACTGCCACATTCACAATCTGGTTCCATCATGTGTAATTTTACAGAGTGAAAATCTCTTCCTCAAAATCACAGAGTACCGCAACAATTACCGTCTCACTGAGTAGGTAACTTAAAATCATGGAGATAATAACCTCAGTTGAACCAAATGTGTAAACTGCCTTGAGCTTCATATAAAAAAGATGGAATATTTACTACACTGCAAAGCTAGCAGTGAGCCAAAATAGATACTCACAGCACCAAAGGAAATAAGTACCAAAACCACAAGCCACAGGACAAGTCAAGACTCTATGCGTTGGTTCACCTGGGAGCCTCAAATTATCATTTGTGTGTCATTAGCAGCCGGTATCATCACAGAACATGAAATTTGAATTAAGCAGGACACCCGGTTAGCTCCTTATTACACCCTACCAAGATTGCTTTCCAGCAAGAAACTTTTTTAGCAGAGGCCAAAATAAACTTTGATTGCAAGTGGATCATTATTTAACTCCAGCAAGGAGGAAAAAAGTCTATATGACCATTAATTAGCCCTGAGCAACAAACGCAATTTCAGTGAGATGATAATCAAATGACCAAGGTGTTAGTAATATGCCCAAAAGCCAATCATGGATGATTATTTGTAGTCGTGTATATGCATTAAGGTTATTCCAATAAGTATCGTTTATGAGATAAACGCTTGCACATACTTATAACCCTAGTATATATATATTTGATATGTATATTCTTAAATGTCCCTAGTCGGTTATTATTACGGATGGGTTGTAATAATAAGT